>PVIU01009102.1:22695-78698 GCA_004026605.1 Ondatra zibethicus | reverse complement strand
TTATTTTCTTTTTGGTGGTAGGGTTTGTGTGTCTCCCTTCTTTGAGTTGTGCTGGTGCAGGGTTGTTAGATGTCTGTGTTATTATGGGTGTTGTTTTCTTCCTTTAGTTGTGGTTTACCTTCTAGTACTTTCTGTAAGGCTGGGTTTGTGGCTATGTATTGCTTAAATTTGCTTTTATCCTAGAATATCTTGTTTTCTCTATCGATGGTGAAAGAAAGCTTTGCTGGGTATAGTAGTCTGTGCTTGCATCCATGGTCTCTTAGTTTCTGCAGTACATCTATCCAAGACCTTCTGGCTTTCATGGTTTCCATCGAGAAGTCAGGTGTAATCCTGATAGGTTCACCTTTATATGTTACTTGACCTTTTTCCTTTGCAGCTCTTAATATTCTTTCTTTATTCTGTATGTTTTGTGTTTTGATTATTATACGGTGAGGGGATTTTTTTTTTTGATCCAATATATTTGGTGTTCTGTATGCTTCTTGTACCTTCATAGGAATCTCCTTTCGGTTGGGAAAGTTTTCTTCTATAATTTTGTTGAATATATTTTCTGTGCCTTTGAGCTGGAATTCTCCTTCTTCTACCCCTATTATTCTTAGGTTTGGTCTTTTCATGGTGTCCCATGAATTTCATGGATATATGTCGGATTTTCTTCGATCAATGAGTTTATTTTCTCTATCATATCTTCAGAGTCTGAGATTCTTTCTTCTATCTCTTTTATTCTGTTGATTATACTTGTCTCTGTAGGTCCTGTTCATTTATCCAGATTTTCCATATCCCGTCATCTCTCGGTTTGTATTTTCTTCATTGCCTCCATTTCAGTTTTCAAGTTCTGAACTATTTACCATTACCTGTTTTATTGTTTTTTCTTGGTTTTCTAGAGTATCTTTGAGGAATTTATTCATTTCTACTAACTTTTTGTTAGTCTTCTCGTCCCTTTCTTTAAAGGACTTTTTCACCTCTTCTTTAATGGTCTCTATCTATCACTTTCATAATATTACGTTTAAAGTCGATTTCTTCTACTTCTTCTCGATTAGGTTGCTCAGATTTTCATGTTGCATACTCGCTGGATTCTAGTGTTATCATGTTGCTTTTCAGGTTGTTGGAGGAATTTTTGGATTGGCGCTTGCCCATCTCTTCCTTCGAATGTGGTCAGGAGAGTCTCAGTGGCTTGGTCCCTCTGCATGGATTAACTGGTACTCGATATGGGCCACTTGCTGTCCGGATGGATGTGCCGACACTGGAGCAGGGCCACTTGCTGGCCCAGGACCTCGCAGTCAAAAGCGGGTATAAGTATCTTTGCAGCATAAAGACCCTTGGGTACATCCCCAGGGTATCCCCTGGACTATCTGGGTCACATGATAACTCTCATTTTAGTTTCTTGACACCCATGCAGATGTCAAGAGGAGTTTTACTAGTTCACATCCCCACTAGTAGTGAATAAGGATTTCTTTTCTCCCTTCTTTGTCAACATTTGTTATCATATGTTTATTTTTTATTACACATATTTATTTGGTGTGCAGGGTAGGGCTTGCATGTGCCATGGTGCATGTATGGATGTCAGAGGACGAGTTTCAGGAGCTGGCTCTCTCTTTCCTATATGGAACTTTATCCATGGTTGGAGGAAGCAAAGCTTGATGTGTCTACTCTGGGAACCAGAGAGGGTTTCACAAGGTAAAAACAGGATGACAATATAGCAGCCATACTCTCCTGTGCCTGAACTCACGACACTGCACATCTGCCTTCAGAGGTACTTTCACATCCATCTTTTTTGCTGCTTTATTCATAATAGCCAGGAAATGGTATCAGCCTAGATGTCCATGAAGTGATGAGCTGGTAATGAAGCATTGAACATATAAATATTGAAATTTTACTAAACTAAAGAAGTAAGATTTATAGATAAAGTATGGACTGGAAAGAATTACATTAAGTGAGGTAACCCAGGCCCAGCAAGACAAAAGTCACATGTTCTTTCTTCTATGTCGATCCTAGCTTCTCATTTTTAGATTTGTGTGTTTGATTTTGGAGTGTATATAGGGGTTATGAAGCTAGGAAGGGGTAAGTTGAGGGGATAATAAAACACATGACTGTGTTAAGTACTATGTAGGAATGATAGGCATTAAAGGTTTAAGCAGAGATTGGGGCAGAAGGATAAGGAAAGAGAAGGTGGGGTGCTAGTTAGCAAAAGCTAAAAATATCTATATCCTTTATATCTATCTATCTATCATATTTTGAATCTATCATGTGGAACTCTACTATGTTAAAACTTATTAAAATATATATTGAAAAAAGAAAAGGAGATTGAACATAGGACTCTGCATGATAGGCAATGTTTTTTTTTTCAAAAAAATGTGCGTTATTCAATAAAATCATTTAGTGATGGGTGTCAGAGACCTCCCTATGAGTTATTAGAAGATGATACAGGCTGCCCTTGCTTTTGGTTGCCCACCTATTGTTGAAGACACACTTTGGTTGAAGGAAATAGAAAAGTAAAGCTGGAACTGACCTGAAATCATCTTGCCTGTTGGCTAGCTTTCATACTATCTAAAAGTGCTATTATAAATGCCACTGGGGGAGAAAAGTTAACAGTGGTATTACCTGTTAGTGAATTCTGAATGCTACAGTGTCAACCTGCAAGGCAAGATACATATGCTCAATGATGCAATATCGGCATGACTGTTATGTTACCAATTTATTTTTGATTGAATTAGAGGCCTGATACACAGGAGGTAGTTCATGCCTGGTACTGTAAACGTTGTTAAAAGCCTATGGGTAGGCTGGGTGTGGGAGGTTGGTTGGAGGTAGGTGGAGGGGAGAATAACAAAAAAGACATCTTGATGGAGAGCACTTTGGGGTTTGGGAGAAACCTGGTGCCAGGGAAACCACAAGGAACCCACAAGGATGACCCCAACTAAGACTTCCAGCAATAGTGCCTGAACTGGTTATCTACTGTAAGTAGACTGACAACTTCCCTAATTACCATCAGAGATACTCAATTCAGTAACTGATGGAAATAGAGGCAGAGAGTCTTTAGTCTGCTAAGCAGCATGGCTAGGATTAAAACTGTAGTTTTGGTGGCTGGCTCAGCCTCATTTCTTAGCTTTATGAGAGTCTAGCTTTATGGTGGAGGTATTGGTGGGAGCCATGTTTATTGTCACAATGCTGTGGAGTTTCAAGGTACATGCTACCACCAAGAAGCCTGAGTCCAGCTGTTCATAATCACTATTTAAGTGTTTGGTAGCAGGGCCTCTTAAAACAGCTGCAAGGTGTTGGCTGCTAACTTTGAGTCAGGAAGCTTTTCTTTAAGGAACCATGCTTCTGCTTGCTGCCAGCAAACAGATCCTACAGAGAAAAGACCAAGAAGCTGCCCTTGACTCTATTCTTGTCTGGCTAGAATCCTTTTTTTTCATTTAAAGCTTTCTCAGGCTTTATGTAGAAATTTTTGCCAAATGTTTGGGCATCATTTGTAGATGGATGTTTCTGACTCAGTCCTGTAGCCATTCAGTCCCAAAGAAACACACAGTCTTATATTAATTATAAACTGTTTCACTATTAGCTCAGGCTTATCATTAACTAGCTCCTACAACTTAAATTAACCCATATTTCTTGACTATGTTTAGCTACGTGGTTTGGTAGCTTTTTCAGTGAGGGATTCTCATCTTGCTTCCTCTGCATCTGGCTGGTGACTGACTCTGCCTTTCTTTTCCCAAAATTCTCCTACTTTGGTCACCCTGCCTATACTTCCTGCCTGGCTACTGGTCAATCAGTGTTTTATTAAACCAATACGAGTGCCAAATCTTTACAGTGTACAAAAGCATTTTGCCATAGCAGATCCACATAAAAGCACTCTGCTGAGCTCTGAGAGTCTTGTAGAAGAAAGGGAGGAGGGATTATATGAGCCAGGGATGGGCATGATGGGGGAACTCACACAGACAGTTGGCCTGAGCTTGTAAGAGTTCACGGACTCCGGACAAACAGTTAGGGAGCCTACATGGGACTGACGTAGGCCCTCTGCATGTGTGTGACAATTGTGTAGATTGGTCTCTTAATAAGGCTTCTAACAGTGGGAGCAGGACCTCTTCCTGGCACTTAGCTGGCTTTTGGTAACCTGTTCTCCATGCTAGATTACCTGGTCCTGCCTGAATGTAAGGGGAGGAGCTTAATCCTGCCTCAACTTGATGTGCCATGCTTTGTGCAAGCCCATGGGAAGCCTGCCCCTTTCTGAATGGAGATGGAAGATGAGTGGATGGGAGGTTCCTTTTCCTCTTTAAGTATACCTTGATTGTTTCTCCTGTCTTTCTGCCCTTCTCAATTTAACCTCCTGGGCTTGTCCCTATCTATTTCTGTTTTGGAACTATTTATTTTTACAACAAGACTCTTACTGTGTGAAACCTAATATTGGCAAAGATGGGAAGGGGAGGGGATGGGAGTAGTGGTGGGAGGGGAAACTGGTTGGTATATAAAACAAATGAAAAAATGTTATTTAAAAATATAAAAAGAATAACCACCCCCCAAAGAACAACAAAAACAACAAAATAGCCTATGGGTGGAGAAGTCATAGGCCTTAGAGTAACCTACTACTGATGCTTTACTAAATGAACGTGGTGCCAAACTACCTTCTAAATACTATGTTTATGCCCATGGATTAGTGCTGTTCCCAGCTCTGATCAGAGAAGCTTTTGTTTGCCATAGGTTGCAGTTAATGAAGCAATTTGTAATTGGTTAAAGTGCTAAGAAAAAGTGACTGTTTATTAGTTAGTTCCAAGTGAGGCATCTGTTTCTCCTCATGGAAAGACGCGAAAGAGGGATAAAAGTCTCCAGGGGATGGAGATGAGTGCTGTGAAGTGCTGTCTTCTGGACATGATGACTGCTGCATCAGCCATGGTTGCCGGCACAAGAACTTCACAAGATCAAGCCAACAAGATCACTCAACATCACAGTACACTGTATGAGTTGAACTCAGAGGTTACAAATCAAAACAAAGGAAGAAAAACACAACAACAAAGACGACAATAACAGGGGACATGTTAAGGGTTTAGGGAAGTAGGAGCGGGGTTGGAGGTAGATAGGATCAAGATACATTGCACACATTTATGAAATGGTTGGGATTAAATTTTTAAAATTAAATAATTAAAATATATTTTAACAGAATGAATTCTGACGGCAAATGTTGTTAATTGTGTTGGAACTATTGCTTCTCAGTTGGCAAGGAGCTTTATCCAAGCATTGTAGAGTTCTGGTTCCTTTTCCTCTTTAAGTATACCTTGATTGTTTCTCCTGTCTTTCTGCCCTTCTCAATTTAACCTCCTGGGCTTGTCCCTATCTATTTCTGTTTTGGAACTATTTATTTTTACAACAAGACTCTTACTGTGTGAAACCTAATATTGGCAAAGAGAAAACACAGATAAAAGGTTGAGTGATTCAAAGACATCACTGGTATTATTTAGAGAAAACCTAGGGAGAGGCCTCCAGTGTAAGAACAGCACCTATGGTTTGCTTTAGGTTAGGATAGTTACAGGGCATTAGGAGGGGAGAGGAGGGCACTGGAATTTTTCCTACAGTCAACCATTGCTAGGGATAGCTAGGGAGGCAGCATGTGTGGTGGGTTAAAAGGTGACCAGTAAATATCTCTTGTGGTCAGCTGTTACTGGGGTCAGTAATTTGGAGAGGCAAGGATCTAAAAAAATACAAAATGTCCCAAGTTACTTTAAACACAGGAATGGTCATTATTTTATGAAAATAGAGGAGTTTTACAGGTTGGAGTGAAATGGTCAATAAAGAAATCTTTTTTTATGTAGAAGCATTTCATATTTTCCTTTAACCTTTGTTGACAAAAATATATTCCCATATTTATAACTTTTTCTATGTCTTTCTCATATTCAATGTTTCCTTTCTGTCTTCTCATTCCAAAATTTCTGAATTTAGCCAAACAAAATAACTCTATATTAGCAATAACTCAGGGAGAGTATTTGAGACAGACAGCCTGGAGATTATGTCTTAGGTATCTGACAGTAAGCCACAGGAAAAAATGTTAGCAGGCCTGAAGATGTTTCTTTTTTCCAGCAACAAATTTAAATTAAATTATTTACTCAATCTTCTTAAACTGCAAAGAATTATAGCTAATTTTATTTGAGTGTTCATTTGTAAGCAAGTTTGATACTGTACTCTTCTCCCTGGGGAGGAATGAGGGCATTCTAAAGAACAGCTTGTGTCCCTCACTCTGGCTATCTAACTGTTGAAACCAGGCACCACAGGGAGTACCACTCAACTAGACAATGACCATATTCACACTCATGAGGACACACACATATCCATCCCCCATACCACACAAGTAGACAACAACCGTACGCACACTCCTGAGCACACACTGATACATCCATCCCCCAGACAAACAAAATCCACAACAATTTTGTAGTTCTCATTTATCATTATCATTTGCCAGATTTTTAAAGGTTTATTTTATTTATTTTTAAACATGTGTGTATGTTGGAGAAGGCCACTTGTTGGTTCTGAGCTGCCTGGCTAGCTTAAACTGGGAATAATCAAACAGAAACTGTATTAATTAAATCACTGCTTGGCCCATTAGCTCTAGCTTCTTATTGGCTAACTCTTATATTAATTTAACCCATGTTTATTAATCTGTGTATCATCACATGACAGTGGCTTACTCACTAAAGTTCCCAGCATCCGTCTTCAGCGGCTCCATTGCTTCTCTCTGACTCCACCCTTCTTGCACCCAGCATTCAGCTTAGTTTTCCCTGCCTAGCTCTGTTCTGCCCTCTCAACAGGCCAAGGCAGTTTTCTTTATTCATTAATAGTAATCACAGCATACAGAGGGAACTCCCACATCATGTGTATGTATGGGTATGTGCACATATGAGTGCAGGTGCCTGCTGAGTCCAGAAGAGGGTGCTCAGTCCACTGGAGCAGAAGCAGGCTAATATAATATAATATAATATAATATAATATAATATAATATAATATAATATAATATAATATAATATAATATAATATAATATTTAGCTGCTAATATGGGTGCTAAGAAATGAACTGAGGTATCTGCAAGAGCAGTGCATGCTCTTAGGTGCTGAGTCATCCTCCTAATCCTACTGGCCAGTTTTTGACTGTCTGATTACATCCTTCATAGCACTGTGCAATCTTTAATCCTAAATGTGCACTTTTAAATGTGTATGCAAAATAAAGGTCAGTAGTGAAGCTTGTAGTACAGTAGTAAGATATTTCCTTATTTTAATAATTAAGCAGTAGAGACAGATATCCTTGAAAATGGAAATTACTCTTGCAATGTCATCTTTAGGCCAAATGTCACCTCCTTTCTTTTATGAGGGTAAACTCCATTTCATGTGTTCACTGGTGTATCTGAAGGACAACGGGAAGAAAGAAGGAAAAAATAAAACAGGAAGGCCACTCTGAGTACCCTTCCTGGATCATCCATGTTAGTCCTGTTCTATGTGTTCTCAAGGAGTCTCGGATGAGCTCTCTGAGTGGGCAAATCATATTGTGTCTCTTTACGATTGTTTCCTTAATAAAAATATTAGATCCACAGAGCAGCTGGGCCTTTAAACCTACATGAAATGAGAACCCCTGGAGCCCAAGGCCATGCATTTCTGGCATTAGAAAGTTCTGGATGTTCCTCCCTCAAAGTATTTAGTGGAAATAAAGAAATATCTATGTGAATCAAAGTGTCAGCAAGATAAATGAGGCCATAAAGGCAAAGTGGCCAAACATAATTGAGGCTTAGGTAGGCAGGGCTCCTCAAATGGGAGACTGGTAGTGTCACAGAAAGCAATTAAAGTAGGGAAACTTTCAGGGTCACGAGAGCAATGATTTCTGAATATGACACACGTGGAAACAGCTGTCCCTTATTGTTACTGTTATGTAGCTAGTTAGCTATTAGCAGACTTGCAGGTTACTGAGAAAAGATTTCTACCTCATGGTTAGCAGTTTATAAAATCAGGAATTAAAACTGATTCTGGTTGAAAGAATAGCCCTCATGAATAAGATTGAATCCCCTCCACTGAGGATATCCCGTCCTTAGGACATCCCCCCCTGAAAATTGGAAGAACTAAAACACCTTTGAAGAAACAAGTCCAGTGCCCCCATACCCAGAATTCTTTAATAGTGTTGCTATTGCACCTGTCCAGGTGGTTCGTTTTCCATGAACTTGTTGGGGGAATTTGAAGTCATTAATGCCAAACAATCTTACTTTATGTAAGACTTTAAACACACTAAGAGGATCTGGGCAGTTTCTCAGGCTATTCTGGGAAATACACAGATAATATAGAGTTAGAGGCTTCCTTGTTGTCAGCGTTATTTTGGATCAGATCTTAGCAGTTACTTAGAGAACTGGACTGGTTCAAGGGGCTAGATAGTATGCATGGAAATTATACACAGAAGCTCCTAAGGATCTGATAGGGTGTGGAACAGTCTTGGTTGATTCCCTGGGGTGAAATGTCAGTCTATCACGGTACATATGTTCTACGGGCTAAGAACAGTAAAGTAAAACCAGCACATCATTCTAAACTGGCTATTATCGGCCTGTCATCTAATGAAAACCCCACTATTTTTTTTTAAAAAGCATCTTAAAGAGGCTGTGTAAATATACATATTAACTGGTCTCTTTTTCTGGGAAGGTACAGTCTTTCTCTGGGACAGATTCTTTACCAATCTGCTTCAAAGGAACCCCTTAAGTCTACAAAGGCTTCTCATTTATATCATCATGGCCTATGCTGTGGCTTGAGTGTGGATAATAGCCCATAATCCCATGTATTTGAATACTTGGTCCATAACAGGTGATGCTGATTTGGAAGATTTAGAGGTGGGGCCTCACTTGAAGGGGTGAATCACAGGGGACCTGCCATGAGTTGACCCACTTCCTGTTCAAACTTTGTTTCCTGAGTGCAGATGTAATGTGACCAGCCAGCTTCTAGCTGCTGCCACCACGATGCTCTATATCCATCTGGAAGTATAAACCCAAACAATCCCTGCATCTTCCTTAAGCTGCTTTCTCCCTTAGGGTGTTTATCACAGCAATAGGAGAGCAACTAAGAGGTTTGATAGCTCAGCAGCTCCGAGTTGCTCTACTCTTCTAGAGTATATCTCTAGAGAGTATACTCTACTCTCATTCCTACTATTTCTTGCTTCAGTGTGTAGTTTATTCGGTATAGTTAGCAATTGTGGGACACTCACTCATGATTATCTAGATGCCATTAGTATAGTTAGGTGGACAAAACTTAAGTGATAAGCCTTTTGATGAACCAAATGTAATATGGTTCATTGGTTAAAGTGTCTATAAGTAATAAGAAACAGGAAGCTGGTTCTGCATTTGGTTTCCTTTGAGTTATAGAAGCTTGATCTGTGGCTCATGGAACCTAGGCACAACTGAATTGATAGCATTAACCTGGGCTCTTAGAGAGGACAAGCAGGTAAATATATGCACTGACTCTAATGATGCTTTCTTCGCAGCATGCATATGATGCCGTGGAGTGTGGGTGAGGTCAAGAAAATTGTCATCCAGGGTCCTTTCATCCTATTACTTTAGGCTTGTAGTGAGGCCCAATGTTATGGTGGCAGGAGTGTGGTCGAGCAAAGAAGTTCATATCGTGGCTAACAGGAAGTAAAGAGAGAAAAGGAAGGGGCCTATCACAAGGCTTATCTTTTGAACAGATACAGCAGTTCAGGAAACTGGCCAACAGTATTTTAGTGTGGCATATGGACCACAAAGGGAGAATGTCACTAGTTATGGGAGACAGGATTCAGTCCCCAGCATCCATGTCCTATGGCTGATAAGCTACCTATGCTCACATGCTAGGAACTGAACTCAGGTCTCCTGCAGGAAGAAGGTAGGTGCTTTAAACCATACAGCCACCTCTTGATCCCCAGAAATGACTTCTGAGGTAAAAAGCAATATATTTATATAGGCTGAGGAGAAACCAGAGTATTATGAAGAGCAGAATTCCATAGACAGTTTTATAACTGTTATCCCATGAAACTCTCTTTTGATTGACAGACCTTTGTTAAAGTCAATATTTTAGATAGATGTAATGATGAGAGTTTTTTTCTTTCTTATCTAATCATACAGGTATACTAAGTGAAACGCTTAAACTCTGGGCCCCAGTTTTCTTGCTTTTAAAGTAGGTATAATCATGACTTTGCGAATGATGAAATGATATGTGAAATACGTTAGCATAGTGCCTGGTGTGTAACAGTGAAACACCTTTATAAGTGCTATCAGCGTTAGCCGAATGAAAAGAAGCTCTCTCCCTGCCCTTGGGTTTCCTGGATCTGTGTGACCTGGTACCACTCTGCTATTGTTTTGCCAGCGCTGCTGCTCTGGACACAGTGGCATTTTCTACTGTCTAGCAAATGGCTTTGGCATTGTTTTGCTCACTGCTATTTCGCACTAAGTTGCATTATATAATACTGAGAGACTGGGCTTGTGTTTGGATACATCTGTGTCTCATCTAGCTCAGAAGACACTAGTTTACATTTGTGGGGCTGCCTTGACTCCTTGGGTCTTGGAATCCTGATCCGTGTAATAGGTTTGGCATTTTGAACTCCCAACCAAATATTGAAGTAAAATATTCAAAAGAGTGTTTACAACATTTTTGGATGATAAGATATCATCTCTCCACTCATAAACCCAAGCAGCCATCTGCTCACCTCCCACCATCATCTCTCTGCCACTTTGCCTCTCTCCCTGGAGTTGCTATAGAATGAAGTTTGTGCACAGAAAATTGCTTTCTTGAGCAATTTTATAATATCTGTGCAATTTTCAGATCCTTACCATTAATCATAATATAAATTCCTAAAAGTCAACCTTTGGTAGATGTTCAGTGTCGGGGAGCATGCCAGTTCATTCCAGAGTCACTAAACTGAAGGGTGGACAAAATCTTGGCAATTGTTATTGCTGTTGATCACTATATAGACAAGGAAATGAAATTCTCATTGCAGTGACTTCTCAAGGCCTCATGAATGGTTAAGGCAGAGCTCGCGGTACACATTAAGGTGTTTAAATCTCTCCATTTTTAAGATAATCTTGAAGGTTTGTGTCACTGAGCCTTTGTGTCTTGGCCCCTCCCCGTATGAGCTGTGTGATCCTGGGCATGATTTGCAGCATCTATGACCTCAGCTTCTTATTATCTCTCAAAGAGACTTACTATAACTTAAGATTGTGTTAGAATAGATGAGGTGAGGCATGTAATGAATTTGCTGGAGTAGCTGAAAATGCTGAGACCCCACTGTGTTCTGTGATGTTGATCAAATAGCAAATGAGCCCAATGTGATTGGTGTGTTTGTATCTGGTGACTGTCTCATTCAGGGAATTATAATGGCTCCCTATTTTAAGAGAAACTTTCACTTTACATAATTTTTCTCAAGATAGACCACTTCCAAGCCTTTAATTATTTGTAGAGATTTTATAATTTTTGTTTAGACATTTGTTGGGCCTTTTAGATTCAAGGTCATAATTCTTATTCGTGTGAACCAGATCATATTTAGATATAATTTGTAATTATTACATTATGTTCTAGTTCACCATTTATAATGATTATTTTAATTATTATCTGTCTGAATTTTGATTTGTAATTTTCATGTGAATTAGAACTTTTTAGTGGTTGAATTATACCATCTCGGAGAAGAGATTGTAAGTAACCATTAGCCTGTACCTCCACCTAAAAATGTTAAAGTATTGTAGAAAACAAACCTTTCTCAATACTCTGAGTACTAAAGATGTTTCTGGCCAAATATATAAGAATTTTCAGAATGCTAGACTCTGAGCTGAGCAGTGAAACACACAAGGTCATTCAGAATAAAGTTCTGCTTAGCTCAAAGCAGCTTTATGGCTACATAAATTATTGTGAGGCAAGCAGTTCCTCAGCAGTCTCAGGCATGTGCCTCCTGCATAAAACACTGGAACCTTGAAGATGGGAATTATATGTTGTATTTCTCCATCCCTTCCTTCTTGATGTGGTCCTCAGATTTCCTTTTTATGCTCTTCTCTTTAAAAATCTCTACCATCTATATGCCCAGCAACCAGAGATTCTCAGAGAATGAATGTTTGTTGAATAATGATACTGTGAGCATGGTATTCTCACAAGTTTTATTGTGAGCTCAACTCTATTCCTGTCATACATATAAAGGATATTTATGCATCTTACTCCACTCTATATTATCTTGTTAATAACACATGACCTGAAGAAGGAGTGGCCTTTTTGGAGTAGACTTTTGTGTAAATTGTCTATTAGCTATATATTCCAAGTCTAGCATATTTTGAGTAGAAGAACATGTTCAAAGTGAATAAGTGATTTAAATCTCTAAAGTGCAGTTTGAAGTCCTGCCACTGTGTATGTCTTGTTGGCAAAGGGAGGCACAAAAATTTAAAACCTGGCATTTTGACACAAAACAGGAGTAGAAAAGATGATTTCAGCAGAAAAGTCCAGGGACAGCAGAAATTAAAGTGATCAAGGATGTGGGATAGAGTATAATTTATGGCACTTTGGAACAAATGTCTAAATCTCTATCACTACTTGGCAATGAACTGGCCATGTACAAAACTTTTGTTTTAATTTCTTAATCGATATGGAAGAATCAGCAATATGTATCTCATGTATTTGTGAAGATTAAAGAGGATGCGTTTTCCCCCACAGGAACTATATATCAGACAGAAGACTCCTGGGTTTGTGAGATTTCAGGGGTTTTCTGGTAAATTCGCATCTATCAGACAGATCAGTAAGCACATCCTAGGACAGGATGCTATCTGATGAATTTAGTTTTGAGTGTGGTTTCTCAGATCACCGAATCGTCAAACTGGCTGAAATACTTCTCTCTTTCCTCTCCCTTCTCTACATCATCTTTCTTTCTCTCTCTCGTCCTTACGGCTGACATTTGACACATAGCAACTATGCTCCAGACTATTGCAGGCACGGAGAAAGCTCTGGCTGTAAATATGTACGTATCATCTATTTATCGGTCTAGCCACCTTAGCAACCCAGGTTTCTGTAACAAAATGATGTAAATGAAACAACTTCAACTACAGAAATACATGACTCAATTCTTCCAGGATAGTCAGGTTTTTGGTGAAGGTCTTCCCTCTGGCTTGCAGATGGCTGGTTTCTTGTGCTGTAGCCTCACATGGCCAAGAAAGAAAGTTCTGTGGTCTCTTCTTATGAGACGATTAATCCCTTTATGGGGATTAATGACCCTAATGACCTCAAATAAACCTAAGTATCTCTCAAGGGACCCTTCCCAATACAATGGGAGTTATGTCTTCAACATAGGACTCTTAGGGGTGACTGACTCTTAATTCAGACCTAATTAGTATGCATTTTAAATAAGGAAAAGAGTGCCTAATTCTAATTAAATCACTGAAAAACCACAAAAGACAAGTGTTTAAACCAAGTTTTTATGATGTTCCCATGTTGATGGTCAGAATAGAGTTAAACCAGGAAAGAATAAAAATGGTAGAACATACAGAATCCCAAAAGGATGGAGGAGTGCTACATCCCTGTGGCTTTCAGTGACAGTCATTTAGGAGACTCACTGAGTGCTTGGATATTACCATGATGAACTCCATATTTCTAGCAGGGAGAGAAAAATTCAGGACCAGTCTCAGTAAATAGGATATGGCATGGATTAGAAATGGCAAGGTGTTAAGGGACTATTGTGACTTATATGTCCTGTGACACACACTGTGGCCAGAAGCAGCCAGGATAAAGAGGGGAGTGATGAGGGATGAATGGGCAGGAGGTTCCAACCACTGATAAACTTTCCATAGTCAGCAAGGGTCCCAATCTGTCAGCTTCTGGGGAGCTAGGGGGTGGTTTTAGGAACCCACACTTATCTCTTTTTGGCCCTGAACTCTGCCTTGGCTCCACATGGTGAGGTGCACCTGCTGTGGCTTTAACGAGTGTAGGCTTTGCTGTTGGGTTTTCATGTTTGTTTCTAGCTGTTCCCACCTCTTTCTTTGATCTCATTTTGTAGCTGTTCCTGCTGTGTCTGGTGAAATGTCACCATCACAGTCACAGCTGTTCCTGCCTCCACCTCCATCGTGCCCATGGGCAGTACAAAAAATTCTCAGCACTACTGTTTTATTGTGTTTAGAGGCTCCTGTTGTTTGGGCAGTCTCTTGTAGTTCTTTGGTTTGTTTGTTTGTTTGTTATTACTCTGAACATGGAGTATAGGAAAAATTATAAGCTCTACTACCAATAAAATGAAGATTCATTCCTTATTCTGCTACTTGCTAATTTTAAGAAACCTTGGGTAAGCTATTAAAGCCCTTTGACTCTTAGTTCTTTGTCTTTAAGAATAGAATGCTGCTACTTTCTGTATGGTTTTTAAGGGGTTGGAGACTTAGTACTATTAAAGTCCTGAACATAGGGGCACACACGTTATTGTCACCCCCTCTGGATCCCACCCCAGCCTATTTGAGTTCCATTGCCCATTTTTCTCTTCTGTTTCCCAAATGCAGCTATTGTTTGCTTCCCCCAAACTTTTGAGTCTTCAGAGTTTTTTTCTTTTTTTTTCTTTTTTGTGGATGCCATACATACCTGGTGCCTGCAGAGACCAGGAGGGGATGTTAGATTTCCTGGAACTGGTGTTACAGATGTTTGTGGGCTAACACCTGTACGGTGGGAATTGAACCAGAATCCTTTGCAAAGACAGCAAGTGCTCTTAATCACAGAGTCATTTCTCCAGCCCTCTACCTTTATCTTACTGGTTTCTTCTTGCCCTGTCCTCCCTGTCTCTCTTGTCTTCCTCTTGCTCCTCCTTTCTTCCCTGCAGGAGTCCTTCCCTCTTTCACATCCCATGCATTCCATATCCTCTCTTTTCCTCCCTTTCTCGCTAATATTAATTTCCCTTTCATGGTTCTTTTTATGCTTTCATAACACACACACACACACACACATAATACACACACACACACTCTTAGAGTCTGCGTTTCAGAGAGAACATGATGCAATATTTGTCTTTATCTGGCTTACTTTGCATACTGTAATGAACTCTAGTTATATCCATTTTATTGAAAAGAAGCTTTCTTTTTTGCAGAAATGAAAATTTCATGAATGTATGTCATAGTGTGTATCCCTTCATCTGTTGATAGACATCTAGGTGGTCCCATTTCATATAATGAGTAGTGAAGAATGAACAAGCACGTGTGTACATGTCTGTGGTAAGGTGACTTGGAGCCCTTTGACTCTACCCTCTTGGGTATCTTGGTCATATGGTAGGTATAGGAACCTCCATACTGGAGGGATGCCAGTCTATTCCAACAGCAGGGATGAAGGGCTCCTCTTTCCCCATATCTTTAATTGCACTTATTTATTTTCTTGATGTTAGGCATTTTGACTGGGTGAGGCAGGGTCTCAAAGCAGTTATACTGCCCATTCTCTGCTAGAGATGGTGTCCTTGTCATCTTAGTGCTGAAACAAAACACCTGATAAAGCGACCTAAGAAAGTGTTTACCTGCTTTACCGTTCCAGAGGATGTGGTCCATTATGGCAGAGAAGGCATGTACCATTGTGTTGGACAAAAAGAACTGCTGTGTTAGTTTCTTTATTTTCTATTTGAATCCATGAAATCTTCAAGCTCAATTTGTACAAAAATCATATCTGAAATACATTTTAATTAGATCTGCTGGTACAGTCCGATGATGTGGTTTATATTTTAATTAGTATATCATTCTTTATAACAGTAATATGTTACTGTTAACCTGAGAAGTTAACAAAGCTTCTCAATATAATACAAGAAACTACAGTTTTTTGAAAAACTAACTTTTCATTCTTGTAGAGTATACCCAGCACTCAACAAAAGTTATATGTATGGCTTTCAGGGAAGTGGAAATCAAAATTGAGTATTTGGACTATCCTAAGGTCATCTCTAATATTTTCAGGTTATGATTTTAATACTGATGGAAGTACAATATTTATGCTGTAATTAATACTTTACCTTTCTTTGATACATGTGAACAAAATTTTCTTGGAAATATTTTGTCAAAAATTTCTCTCTTCATATAGAAGGTTCATTATTATACATTTGCATATTACCAAATGGAAAGCCACAGTGCCTCACTTAGCACTGGTAGTCCACACTGATGTGATCCACCCTGGGAACATTACTTAACCTCTCTTGAACCTCTGTCTTATACTGTAACATGTGGGTAGGAACAGCATCTTGTTAGGGCTGGGTATATAGCTTGGTGATAGAGTACCTCCAGGCATAGTATCCCCAGTACACACATACACACACACACACACACACACACACACACACACACACACACACACACACAAATATACAAATAGTACTCACCTCAAAATTTAATTAGGAATACTCATATATGCAATATGATATACATATATACACTACATATATGCAATATTATATGTATAAAGTGGTTAGACTCATGCCTGGAGCCAAGTAGGAGCTATAGAATTATTTGGTTTGATATTATTAATTATTTGGGAATGTTAAGAAAAGAGACATTTTCTATAAAATTGTGATGAAGATAGTAGAGGGCAGGAAATGATTATCTCCACAAAGGAGCACTAAGATTTTCACCACAATTACATTTAATACTGATGCACAATCAGTCAGAGAAAACCTTGCATTCATTAACTTAGGATGACAAGAAGAGTTCATTAATACTAAGTAACAACTGCTATAGAACTCTGCTCCTTACATAGGCAAAGTAGTTGGGTCAGTTACCATTCATTACTAGGCCTTAAATGAAGGAAGTTGATGAGAGCTAAGCTTCTATTGGCTGAGCAGAAGAAGACTAATGGGCTGGTCATCAGAGGGACTGAGATCAGTGGTAGGGAGAGTGTAGTATAGTAGTTTCTTTGAATTAAAGTCTTCCATCCAGGGGGTATGGGGAAGTTCATGAGATTCAGGAAATAGACAAAATGTTACATGCCTAGGAAAGAGAAAATGTAGATTCTCAAAGGCCATTCCTCAGTTTTATAGAAGGGTAAGCTACTGCTGGTGGAGGAGACTCTCACTATCCAAGCTACAGAGAGAATGTATTAGACTGAGGAGAGCAACCTGCAGGCTGTGCAGAGGGCTCTAGGGTTACAGCTTTCACAAACTCTCCCCTGTGTTGGGGGTGGGCTTTTGGAGATACAGCTGCTTTTCTTTTGGGTCAGCCTTGTTTCATCATTCATATTTCTGTTAGTGACCCCAATAAAAATCCATTGGTTCACCAAGTTGGACTTCGGTGTGATCATGACTTTGGTCTGCCATTGGTTCTCTTTCTGGGATGAGTAGAGATGCCTGCATTGTGTCTCCCCAAGGAAGTCTGTTGTAGAAGGTGACTACGGTTTTCTCAGGGTGGGAGCTGCAGCAGGCCCAGTGCTGCTGGGCCATCAGATCGAGCTTCTCCTTTTCTAGTTTATACAAACGTATGCGGGTCCAGCAAGAGTCACTCAAGGTTCCGAAACGGCAGTAACATATATTTAATCATGTGTTGTTATTTCTATCCTGAGAAAGACTGCTCAGATCTAGCTGTGATCAACTCCTAATTCCGAGATTCGTAGGGAAGAATAGAGGGGTAATTTGCCTCAGCTTTCTTTAATCTCATCCACCTGCTTTTTAAGATTACAATTTTCTGTATTTCTTTCAATATCACTTATATTCTGCCTCTTAGAGTCATGAACTTAACCTTCTCTGTGCCAACAATGTTGTAGACAGTGGGGATACGAACATGAAAAGAAACCAACAATGACAAAAATATTGCTGTACTTAGTAGAGGAAGATAAACTCACAAA
The DNA here is from genome assembly GCA_004026605.1 of Ondatra zibethicus. Classification (NCBI taxonomy): domain Eukaryota; kingdom Metazoa; phylum Chordata; class Mammalia; order Rodentia; family Cricetidae; genus Ondatra; species Ondatra zibethicus. The sequence continues at coordinate 60,921 of PVIU01009102.1, read as the reverse complement.
TAATTATATAACTTAACCTAGTAGAATATTATGTTAAGTTTTGGAGAATTTTGTTATGTGGTTGTTTTCGCTTCTTCTCCTGTTGCAGTGATAAAGTTCCCCAACAAAAGCAACTCATGGGAGAAAGGTTTATTCCATTCACAGGGCAAGGGTGCAGCCTGTTAGGGAGAGGAAGGGAAGGCGTCAAGAGCTCACAGCGACTGGTCACATTGTATTCAAGGTCAAGGAGCAGAGAGCATGAATGCAGGGGTGATCAAGGTTTGCTGCTGCTCTGCTCCCTTTTTCCATTTACATAGCCCAGAATCCCAGTCAGGAAACAGTGGGCAGCATCTTCCCACTTCAATAAGTGCAATCAGGATAACCATCCACAGGCACATTCAGAGGCCTGCTTCACAGGTGGCTCTAGATTCTGTCAAGTTGACACTTGACACTAGCTATCATAGGGACGGTAAATATTATTATTTGTTTGAGATTGTTGTCATTATGGATCATTGTTTAGAGAAGGAATTAAAAACTTGGACTTGAAACTAAAAGTATTAAAACTGAGAGACACTGTCAAAGACGTTAGGGTAGACCAACAAGTACCAAGAAGCAGAAGCATGATTTTCTTATTTATAAAAGATACTTTGAGTCCAGGAAACTGAATTCAGTAAACATTTCTGAGAAGCCTGCTATTTATACAATCATTTGTTCCACAAATATTGCTCCTGAGTCTCTTGGGTAAAGTGATAAAGCACTAAACAAATTATGTGAAGTCTCTGATATGATGAAGCTTTTATCTAGTTGAAGACAGATTAATAAATGCACATACACACACCTTCATAATAATTATTATTTCTAACTCTTAAAAATTTCTCTTCCTCACTACCTCAATAAAATCCTACAAGTGCCCTACTGTGGACCATTTTTTAACTATGAATTATTGTATTTCAACTGCTCCCCATCCCATCATTCACACCCCACAGTTATCTCTACAATACAGATTTAATTGTGTTCTTCTGATTATAAAACTTTTCGTGTTTCCTATCACACTTTCATTAATACCTTATTCAAGTTTTGACTCCTGTGTATTCTCCCAAACTATTTATTGTCTGATGAATTGACCCGTCTTTCCCCTCCAATATTCAGCTGAAGAACTTCTTGTTCTTTTTAGAGAAACTGCCAACTTCTAGGAGTGAGTGCTTCTTCTCCATATCGCTACAGTGATGACCCAACATGTCCCCTATTCATTACCCTTCTCTAAAGTCTGTGAATAGTACTGCTTCCCATTTCTGTTTCAGAATCCAGTTCCTTTCAGTTTCCTATACCTTTGCTATTCTTACCTGTATTTGATAGGCTCTTATACAATTCATTTAAAACATGTATTCCTGGGTCTGTGAAACAACTTGGTGAGAAGAGGTACCCACTGCCTGTCAACCCGAGTTCAATAGCCAGGAAAAGTAAAGGAAAAAGCTGGGTTCTACAGGTGTTCCTCTGAACTCCACGTGAGTGCTGTGTCATGCCCCCTCAAAAATAGATTTAAAAATCTATCCCTTGCCCATTTCCTAAATATAATATTTCATATTATATAAAATTGTCCTAACTCACATTCCCCCATTCTTCTTCTACCACTTACCCATCAGTTAACTCCAATGCACTTCCATGTCATCTGCTTAATGGGAGTTTAGACCTTGCCAACATCTCTTTTTATCCCTTTGTTTTCACTACACCAGCGACAGCCACACTGATAAATCTGCATCTTCCTACTCAGGAGCATCCAGTGTGAAGTGACCATGCATTCCTTCAGAGTTGGCTCACTGGACTATTTGTCTTCTTTAGTCTCCTTGTGTTTAGTGATCCCTCTCTACTCATCAATGTCTGTACCCTCTCCCTGGGCTATTATATTTAGTTACAGTGACTCAGTGCTGGCAATTTCAAAATTAAATATCTCTGTCTCTATCTACACTCTCATATTTAGGATGATACATTCAAGTGTTTTTTGAATATATTGATTTAGGTGACTACTATATATCTCAAGCCTAAAACTCACAAACCAAATTTTCTATTTAAAATTTACTTTTAAGTTAACAAATTAATGGGTGTGACCATGACATTTTCATACGTATACGTCATTGTGCTTTTTTATTCATCCTCATCACTATAGGGATCTTTTCCATCACACATCTTCATGAGTCAGAAGCTAGATATTTCTAAGAACTCATTTCCAATAGCCACCACTTTTCCCAGCATATTTTATGCAACTTATTCAAAATTTAGTAAATTATTCAATACCAGCTAACTAGGTTACCATTATTTTTATTTGTTGTCCATGGTGAGTATTACTGGAAATGGTTGTGTTATAAAGAGAGGCTTCTCAAGTGTCAAATCTGCTAGGTAGGCAATGGTCTGTCCCTATAACCAAAATTCTTATAATTGACATTGTCAGACATAGATCATCACTTAAGACCCTAGGAAGAATTACCAAATGAGGCAAAATTAGCCTCTCTGGAACTCAGGTATCCACTTCATAAAACAGTGTATGAGCTTAATGAAGAGGTAATGGAAGGCAAGCAGGCCATAGTTTCTTGAAGTGTCTTCCATGGAACCTCAGTTTCTTAGGAGCATAATATGTGCTTTGTAGTCGAATAAACTGGGGAAGGGCTGGGACTTGTTTTGTTGATGTTGTTCTTTCCCCAATGCGATTCACAGGACATTCCTCACCTCCCTGGAACTTTCAATCTGTCTTATCCCCCTTTTTGCTATAGTAATTGTGTGCTCTCCTACCTGATAGAAGTTACTTTTCTTAATGCGTGTTGTTTATTGCTGGTCCTAATACGGTGTAAATTTTAGAGTTTAGAAAATTGTACATGTCTTACTTTTTTGGTGTTTATCCCAAACCTTAAAGTAAAGAACACACACACACACACACAAACAACCAACCCTTGGCATAGAACAGAAGACCCGCTATTGGAAAAGAACACAGGTGTTTCAAGGAGCACAAACAGGGACAGTATGGTTTAAATTCTGCATCTTCTAAGGTTTTACCACAGCGACAGAAAGGTAAGTAGGACAAACCTTTACTCGTGTGACTGCATTTCAAATCTGGAGGAAGCTAATTCTGCTCCTCATACTTAGCAGCAAGTGCTTTAGCCACGGAGCCATTTCCCTCTCCTGTCATAGTTTCTGAGACCCCATTCCTCTGACCTTGGGTTTGTCAAGGAGGCTATCATTTGTGGTCAGTGATCCCCGGGGATTTGCCTGTCTGCACCTCCCTGGTGCTGGAATTGTAAGAACACATCACTATGCCCAGTTCTGAGGATCGCACTCAAGTCTTCATACAAGGCAAGGACTCTGTTTATGGAGCTATCTAGTCCCGTAATGTTCTTTGTTGAGGCTGGATCATTTTCTCGAGCCCAGAATGGCATGTAATTTGCTATGTAACTGAGGCTTTCCCCAACCTGCAATCCTATTGCCCCAGCCTCCTGAGTGCTCTGGCTACAGGCACGTATTGCAGATAAAAGCAGATTGATTATTAATTGATTTTATTATTCCTTATAAATTCTTCACAGACAAGGCATTTCTTTCATATTTGTTCATTTTTTATTGACTTTATTGAGCTGTACATTTTCTCTGCCCCCTCCCTGCCTCTCCCCTCCTCTTCAACCCTCTCCCATGGTCTTCCTGCTCCCAATTTACTCAGGAGATCTTGTCTTTTTCTACTATCCATGTAGATTAGATCTATGTATGTCTCTCTTAGGGTCCTCATTGTCATCTAGGTTCTTTGGGATTGTGATTTGTAGTCTGGTTTTCTTTGCTTTATGTTAAAAAGCACTTATGAGTGATTACATATGATAATTGTCTTTTGTGTCTGGGTTACCTCACTCAGTATGATGTTTTCTAGTTCCATCCATTTGCCTACAAATTTTAAGATGTCATTATTTTTCTCTGCTGTGTAGTACTCCACTGCGTAAATGTACCACATTTTCCTTATCCATTATTCGTTCAAGGGGCATTTAGGGAACAAATAACTCAATAAAAAATGGAGTACAGACCTAAACTCTCTCAACAGAGGAATCTAAAATGTCCGAAAGACACTTAAGGAAATGCTCAACATCCGTAGTCATCAGAGAAATGCAAATCAAAACAACTCTGAGATTTATCTTAATCCTGTAAGAATGGCCAAGATCAAAAACACTGATGACAACTTATGCTGGAGAGGATGTGGGGTAAAGGGAACACTCCTAAATTGCTAGTGGGAATGCAAGTTGGTACAACTCCTTTGGATATAGGTATGGCGATTTCTTAGAAAATTAGGAAACTACCTTCCTCAAGACACAGTAATACCACTTTTGGATATATATCCAAAGGATGCTCAATTGTACTACAAGGATATGTGCTCAACTGTGTTCATAGCAGCATTGTTTATCATAGCCAGACGAGGCATTTCTTCATTCTTCTTCCCTACCATCAGCAAATACTTAGTAATTACATTGGCGAACATTGAGAAACATGGACTTAATGTATATTTAACTATTATGATGGAAAATATCTAATGAAGTGGGAATTTCCAAAATGCTTTTTCTAGCATGTTTTAGGGTGGGTTTCTGCCTGTAAGAATTGGGACTGAGAGCTTAATTCCATTAAAGATACGAGCCAGGACTGTGTGTTATAGAAAGGAGTTTTGAGCATTTAGGATGGTGTTTCTGGCTTTCTTCCTCTATGTCTAGTCACTTGGACTTAAGCTTTCTAGTCACTTTCTTCAAAATGGCTTTCCTTAACGCTGGTGTGTGCCATCCACACGCATAACACTGCTGAAGGCCATGGTAGCATTTATGACAGAAGGTGATACGGTGACAATGCATTCACGGTGTGTTTGTTTACATTAGTCATTTTTCAGAGTTGGTTTTCTGTGACTTGAATAATAAAAATTTATTTTACTTTTAATCTAGATGCTGGAGAGAAATTACTTTTAATTTCCCTTTCCAGGCTTATTATTATTAGTAACTTTTTAACCAAGGAAAGCTGTTTAATCTCTTTTCCTCATTTTATGTTATTGTTAATATTATTTTCATATACATACATACATACATACTTCGGAAAGATTAGGAAATTCATTTATTCCCCAAGCCACATTTTTAAAGAAGTTCTGCCTGTGAGTAGCCATGGCACAGTATTAGCCTATATTTCTCGGCTTATTAACTTTCCTGCTGGACTCAGCTTCCTTTGCCCTACAGGGCCCCATCTGCAGCTTTAACAATATTGATGGTTAATTCTACCAAAAAGAGCTTGAACTGCGAAGCAAACCCTGGAACTGAGCCCCACAGAGGCAGAAATGACAGAAATGACGTTCTATTATCCTGTTGAAAGAGTCTTGAAGCTGCTTCTCTGAGTTGTTCCAGGGGAGCCACACAAACGGGCTAGATGACTGTCAGGCCTATTTTAGCTCTCATCATGACTGTGGGTCAGATGTCAGACCCTGGGTTATTTCTTGCTCTCAGGAGAGAGACCCATTCAGCTCTTCATACAATTTGCTATTTATGATTTGAAACTAATTTTCACCCTGAATTTTTACTGTCCTTGGTAACGTTTTAGAAATATGGGAGAGCCTTGGATTTGAGAATATTATTTCTGCCAGGTACGAGTGACATGATCAGGAAAATAACTTACTTTTATTTACTTTTAAAATGTTCTTTCTCAAGATGGTTAAATATTAAACAGACAATACATATGAAGGTATCTGGGACAATGAACCAAATCAGCATGGAATTGGAAAGGTAATGTTGGTCACAAGAATTTCCTAACCTGGTGGAAAATTTGTATCTGTCTGACTTATTTATTTCTTTTCTTATTTCTTATTTATTTCTGTCTGAGTTCTTTAATTCTTTGGTATTTTAAAGAGTAAAAACATATTTGTGTCTAATCTTAAAAGGGGGCCCAAGTGTAGATTAGCAGGCATTGTTTAGAATTTAAAACAAAATTTTCCAAATTATCTAAAACAGGTAATTATATTTTAGTTACTTTAAAAACAACATAGGCAGATTTATTCATTTAATGTTTAATTCATTGGCAACATTTAGAAATTTATTTCAATGACTGTTTCACTACTAATGAATTATTTTTATAAATAAAGTAAAAAGCAAGGTGATCATAAAGAATAACTTCAAATATCATACAGAGTCAGGCAGCAATTATTTTCTTATTTCCTCACACATCCCCCTCTTTTTTTGGAAACACTTTCATTCTATTAAGCTTAAGCTACACTCTCTTATTATAGATTATAAACTGTGAGAGGGAAGTAGGTATCATTGCCCTCGACCCCACACATTGAATTCCTTAATACGATTTTCCTACTGTTTTTATTTAGAGTGTTAGGGAATTATTTTATAGCCAGTCACAGTGAGCTGCAGGCATCTGGCTTTAAAATATTGACTAATTATATTTTAACACCATCAAATTGAAGTCCATTGCTCCAGCTTCCTGCTTATGATTAAGAAGAAAGAATTGCCAGCTGTCATACATGTTTATTCTTTTCTCACCATCCTGGATGACTCACGATCTGACCCACTTCTCCCATCACTGCTTGTTCTGGCCTTTGGGCCCTTCCTTGAGGGTTTAAATGATGACTTTACTGGTCTTACTATAATCACTTTCTTCTCTAATCATTGTTTCTTAATATAACCAGCTGTTAAAAAACGAGGCCACCAGTTCTTGAATGCCATCACACAGTTTTCTAATTCCCAGAAAAGGAGCTTAAACTTGATCAGTGATGAACTCCCAATGTTACACATACAGTATTCAGTGTGTTTCCGTGAAAGAATGCCTCGGTTTCACCTTCCTTCTCCTGCATTCCTGCTTTCTCACCCATTCCTACTCCCATGAATTTCTCTCTTTGAAAAATGACAAGGTCTTTCCTCCCTTAGTACCAAATGTGCTCAACACTGTGAGATGACTTAAGTGAACTGGATTAATAGAATTTGGGCTGTAAGACTCAGAGGGAGGAGTTCAGGTCACAGTCAAGTGCTGGAGATGGTTGGCATAGTTACTTATTACAAAACAAGGGACTCATAAAGGCTCTGATGAAAGCATCAGCATGTTTATAACTGGAGCTTTATTTTAATCCTGTCCTTGATGCTGATTAATGTTATGATTCCAGAGGAACAAACTTAGTAGATGAAAAACAACGCCTCAATGACGAACTCAAATCATCCTCTCACTGGAAAATTTTGATATCTTGGAAAAAGTAATTTGAAGGGAAGAGGAAGGTGATGGTTTGGATCACTTTTGAGCAAGATGTGAGCTTTGAAAAGGAGCTCTAAGAACTAAGTGATATTCTTAACTTTATGAATACTGAAATAAGCTTTCTATGCAGGGTAGCCAAAGAAGCATGACCGGGTCCTAAGTGTGGGATGGAGCCTATGTCAGTGGAAATGGAAAGGTGCATACGATTACAGAGAGAAGACGGTAACAAAAAATCAACTCAGCTGTGAGTGTGAGTGTATGCGTGTAAGTTATTGTGTGCGTGTGTGTGTGTGTGTGAGAGAGAGAGATAGACAGAGACACACAGAGAGACAGATGGTAAGACATATCTTTAGAGATTCTCTTGTATCATTATAGTTGCAGGACTGAAACAGATAGAAAAATAGTAAATAAAAGATAAGTCTACCAATACCCAAATTATATTGTTTTCTATTTCTGATCTAAGCAGTAGGTAGATTGCTTGGTTTGATTTTCCTGATGATGGTGCGATAGGTGAATTTAACCAATGAAACTATGAAAGAGTAGTGCTTTTTGTTCCTAATCATAACAGTTATATGTTCTAAAAACTTTTAACTAAAATATATTAACTGATTTGTGTATTGAATGCCACATGATTGTGTGCATGGGAAGGCCAGGAGTTGGTGTTGGATATTTTCTTCAATCACTTCTCTTTCTGTGGTTTTTGAGACAAGGTTTTAAAGCTGTGATAAAAAAAAACAAACCAATGGTTTATGTATTGAGGAGATTTAGGAATGTTTTCATTTGTAATGATGATGGGATTTGGATTGAAGTTTGCCATTATTCCTTAAACTGCCTGTGTCTAACAATATAGGAAATGAATTTCACTCCATGAAATTACTCAATATTAGATTCTACTATTTCCATCTAATATTTTATAAAATCTCCACATATATTTCAGGAGGGTATGTTATCAGGGAAGATGCATGAAATTTGATTTTTTGAACAACATGTTGATGGCAAAGCAGGCAGTTTAATGGTCTCATGATTCAAACTTGAAGTCACTTTAAGTGAACACTATATATTACATCTTTAGACTAAATGCCATAATTAAATTTTCAATTCTAAACATATTTTCTTTCTCTAGGTAAATGTCTTTGAAAAAGTGATTTGACTCAATAGGAGTTTTGATTGCTCTATATCTTTCTGAAAGCACAAAATTCGATTACATATCCCAGCTCCATGAGAGGTAGGACAGAGTGTATGGGACAATGATTTGAGAATGACACATAGACCCTAATGGGGTTGGGTGTGCAGTCTAGTCAAAATATTAGGGCATGTAAAACCAAAGATACACTGGGAGCAGTTACCAGCTTCAAGCATTGCTTATGTTAATAATTAATGGTGGTAATTAGAATGTATTGAATTATTATTATTTGGCTAGATACTGTGTTATAAAGAATGCTGTGCAGAGTCTTACATTGGTATTCATTATTACGAGTATAAATTATCATATATTGTTTTATAAACATGCTATAGTCAAACTGATAACATTTGGATTGTCTGTTATCTTTAGTGTTCTTCCTGTTGCCATGATCAAAACACAGACCAAAACTTTCTTAAGAAGGAAAAGGTTTATTTTATCTTACAGTTTATAGTCCTGAGGGAAAGCAGGACAGGAACTCAAGGCAGGAACCTGGAGATAGAAACCGATACAGAGGCCATGCAGAAGCACTGCTTATTGGCTTGCTTTCTATAGCTCGCTTAGTCTGCTTTATAATATAGCCCTGGACCATCTTCCCAGGGGTAATACTGCCCACTATAGCCCCTCCATATCAGTTATTTATCAAGAAGATGCCCCATAGACATGCTTACAGGCCAATCAGATGGAGGCATATTTACAACTGCGTTCCCTCTTCCCAGATGATTCTACCTTGTGTTAAGCTGACAAAAAAGCTAACCCATTGCCCCTACAAACTATTTTGAGTAACCATCCACTTGTTCATCAGTCATTCTGTGGGTCATCTCTTCATTCAACTGGCTGTTTCCTCTGTGCACAGAGCTTTGGGTTCATGAAGTCCCACCTGTCAGTTGTTGGCCCCATTTGTTGAGTGAGTAGAGGAATTCTGTTTTAAAAAGTTAAGAGATGGATGAGTGCTACACTGTAAACAAGACCGTCTTTTGTCAGCCCAGGGAACATGGGGCAGAATGAAGGTAGGGTGGGGATTCAATATAAGATAAGGAAGATAGGGAAAGAAGACTGTTGAACCATCTTCTTGTGGGCAAGGGACACCTGTTGCGATAACGAACTAAAGGCCACAGCTGATACCTGCTCTGGGACTGTGTAAGAACAGGTCCCTTCCACAATCGGGCATGGACGGAAGAGAGGGCCAGGGTACCCTACCGTTCACTGCTGTATTATTTACTACTGACAGATTCAGTGGAAGGGGAAGGATTGTCTGCTATTGTATCCTCACTAATGGCCCCACTAGGCACCATTAACCTTTGACATAGTTTGTGACTCTTGAAAGCCCTTTCCTCATCCTCCAGACCAGCCTGTCTCTAGGCCTCATGTAACTTTAAGAATTTCAAGTTCATTAAATTCTTCTCTATTTTCAACTTCTAGAGTAGATATGATATTTTGACGTCTGTATGAAAAGTCAACCAAGTTACTTAACATCTGCTGTATCAGCAATTTACTTATGTTTGTGCATGTGTGCAGTATATGCTTGTATATATGTCTTTGTGTTTGTCTGTGCACATATGTATGTAATGACAGAGATTTTGTAAATGTCTTTCTCTAATTGTTGTCTACATTATTTTTAAAATATTCATTTGTTTTATGTGTGTATGTGTTTTGTGTGCAAGTATTTATATACACCACATGTATGCAGTATCTGAGGAGGCCAGAACAGGGTGTCACATACCCTGGAACTGGAGTTACAGGCAGCTGTAAACTCTATCTTGGTGCTGGGAATTGAACCTGGGTCATCTGGAAGAACTCATCTGGATGTCTGTTAACCATCCTTAACACTTTATTTTCTGAGATAGGATTGTACGTGGAGACTGCTCCTTTGTTCCTGGCCATCCAGACCCAAAATAATCACACAAAAACTGTATTAATTAAAACATGGCTTGGTCAATCACTTAGGCATATTGCTAGCTAGCCCTTATATCTTAAATTAATACATCTCTATTAATCTGTGCATCACCACGAGGTCATGGCCTACCAGCAAGGTTCTGGCAGGCTCTCATGGGCATCTTTTTCCTCTGGCAGCTACAAGGCATCTCTCTGACTCTGCCTACTCTCTCTATATATCTTTTCCAGCCTGGCTACATTCTGTTAAGCCATTGGCCAAAAGCAGCTTCTTTATTAACCAATGGTAATAAAACATATTCATAACATACAGAGGGGAATCCCACATCATAGAATCTATCATTGAACCTAAATCTTCTTGATTTAGGAAATCTAGCTGACCACCAGCTCCAGGGTACTTCTGGCTTGGACTTCTTAGCACTGTAGCTGCAGACACATGCTACCATGCCTGATTGTATGTGAGAGCTGGAAATATGAACTCAGGTTGTCATATTTGTATAGCAGCAAGCTCCTTGCCAACTGAGCAATTCTCCCAGCTCAAAATTTTCTTTTATATAGTGGGATATTAAAATATGTTTTATGATTTTGCTATATGAAAATACATGAACTATGGCCACCATGTGATGCAATGGATCACTAAAACTTATTCTTCCAATCTAACTTAAACTTTTTTTCTTTAACCAAATCTTCCTTTGTCTGTCCCCTTTCCTTCTCAGCTTCTTTAAAGAATCCTTTGAATCCCTATTTCTATGAAATTAGATTTTTTTTTTAAAAAAAGATTGCAGACACATAGTATTTGTCTCTCTGAGTTTGGTTTAATTTTCCTAGCAGTATTTTCTCCAGTTCTATTCAGAGTTTCAAATGCCAGAATTTTCCTTCTTTTTTAAAGGGATCTATAGTATCCTGTTGTATATAGCTCACATTTTTTAATTTATGCATTAACAGGTAGGTGATTCTATAACTTGCCTATTATATATATGATGCTTTAATTAACATGAATTGCAGATATCTTTTCTACATACTAATTTCATTCCTATGGGCATGTGCCCAGAAGTAAGAAGTAAGGATCACGTGTTGAGCTAGACAGGCTGAGGAAGTAAGGTCGTAAACCTAGCTCGTCATCTTCCTTTTTTCTTTTTTTAACCCCTGGGAGATATGGCATGTTATCACAACATGTTTTCCTAGATTTGGTGGCTTGAAACAACACAAATTCATTACCTGACAGTTCTGTAAACTGCAATTTGATTGAACTCACTTGACTAAGATCAAATCCCCAGAAGACAGAGCATCTTTCTGGAGGCCAAGGAGATCATCCATTTTCCTCTTTCTATAGGCTGTTCCTTGGCTCAGGGCTGACTTTAAAATTCACCATTTTCATTCTTTTGACTGTTTTCCACAATCTAATACATAGGGCCATGTCCATAAAATATTTAAATAATTTATTTTTTCACAGTTTTGGAGGCTAGAAAGACAAAGTCAAGTTGCTGTTAGGGTTGTATGGTGGTGAGGCCTTATGTTGTTAACAGCTGTCTTCTTTGGTCTTTCTAGCTCTTTTCTATTCTCAGAAAGGAGGAAGAGAAAGAGAAGTGGGAGTGGAATTGAGCAGGATACCTAAAACATTTCTGTCCTTTTTAGAGACATGAGTCCTGTTAGGTATGTGTCCCACTCTTACAACCTTAGTTACTTCCACAAACACCCTCCTGAATATATAGTTACAATGGGAGTCAAATCTACAATATGTGAATCCTGGAGAATCTCAAGTCAGTCTGTGATACATAGTGACATCTAATTTACAGATCTGGGATATGGAGAGTGTCTTGAAGGGTCAATATACTTCTTATCACCGAGAAAATTCTAGCTTATGTCCAGTTGAATAGTCTTTTACAAAGTTACCAAGCACTAATCTAATAAGCACCATGCTGAATGTGTTAATTTCATTATCTCTGAAGTTCTAATTTCATTTTATGTAATTATATAGTGGAATATTTACTAGAGAAGTTATTATTAGGCCCATGGCATTAAAATTGTAACATATTAAAATTGTCTTATATTTTCCATATTCAGAACTCCGTATGATTCCAGGAACATTTTCCTTTAGTTTGTGAAATACACCATCGTACCACTTCAAATATCCATTAAAGGAAGCAAATAACTTCAAATGAAGGCAATATCAAGAAATAACATTCCCCTTCCTCCACACATGGGAGAAAAGACTGCAATTTAGCAACAGATGTGGAAGTTTGCAAATCTTATTAAAACTAAGCTCCAAAATGTATCCAACTGCAAAACAGAGGATATGAAGAGAAGACTAGGAAAACAGCTTCTGCTGATTTACTTACTAAAAGTTAAAGAAAATGCTGGCAAGAATCCGGTGCTTGTTAGAAAAAAAAGTCTTGACTTTTAAGAGTACATAACACATTAATACATGAATTATGAAACTACAGGTATGTAGTATGGGCAACACTGATTTATTACCTATATAGGTGTAATTGATGATAGAGGGCAGTACCTCAGCTACATGCTTCTACAAACACACTGAAAAATTGACTTCTATGTTGCATCCTTGGTGCCTATAGATAGATGTATGCTTTCAGTCTTGATAGATGCCAGCTCTGTTTCAAAGAGCAATATATAATGAATGCAAATATTGCATTTCATTCATACAAAAATATTGATAGTAATCATAAAATTAAATAAAATACAAAGTAAAAACTTGGACCCCAAATACCTCTGCAGTCCAAACACTGAATGACTGAAATGTCACTAATGGATAGTTGTTTCAGGTGGAATGGCATGGAGGAAAGAAGATAGGGCCAGAGGCAGGTGACTGTGAGTCATAGAAAGATTAATTCCAGGATCCACACCTAAAATACACTACACTACCATTTGGACTGCTTTGATTGAGCATTGGATTGTGTAAACTCCTCCAACCAACAGAAAAATTTAACTACAATGGAGGAGTGAAAACTCAGTAGGAGAATCTACTAAAGACATGCATGCATACAAAAAGAGTGTTCTAGGGTGAACTTTGAAGTATCATAAACCCTCTTGGGAACTAATACATATGGATGCTTCTTATGCATATGGTTTTAACAGAGAGAATCATAGGATGATACCTGTGCAATGAATATAGCATTTTACAACCTAGACATGGCATTCACAAAGAAATGTCCATCTTTGATAACCTCTTGTTCTTTTGTAAATAAAACCCCAGTTTCCATAAATTGAGGAGGCTTACTCAATTCTTCAAGATCAAGACATAGAGAGTCTGGACATTATATCACAACACATCACAGAAAACATCAAGATTGATACCCTTCTGGTGAGAAAGCCTTGTTCTCCCCAGATAGTAGGGAACTGACTCTTCTAAATTGTGTGAAGTTGCTGATACCATTTCCTGAAGTTTAGGTATAATGCAGAAGAACAATATAGATGTGTAGGAGAAAGACGTCACAAGGAAATTTGGTTTATGAAAAAAGCTGGGAATTATCCAGTCGTTGCTCTCTCACAAGCAGTTTATGCAGCTGTGTACTTACTTAAGATTCCTGTTTGAATATCTATAGACATTTAAAATAAAACATATTCATAAGATTGAACTTATGGTCCTAATTTTGAAAGAATGCTCTGTATTCTTTCTATCATTCCATGTCATGTGGCTGTTTGGTCTAATTACTCTATCTGGAAATGTGCTACATATCATTGGTCTTCCCTCATCTTTATATTCACCAAGTGCTTCCCCGTGTTGTTGTGGCCTACAAAGTTCTACAGAAAATATCCGTTCTTCTTCAGCCAGCACTAAATCAATGAACAAACAAACGTGCAAAATAAAAGTTCAAAAAATAGGGGTTTCTTGACCTTACAGAGTCCAGGGCAGATGCTTCAGGCGATCAAGTGCTCATTTCCACCCTGGGATCCAGGTTGATGAGTTCTTCCATCTCACGTATCCAGATTCCAAGGCTGTTGATTGGAAGTGAAATAGAACTTGTGTTGCCATTTACTTTTAAGAGAGACATTATAATCTCATTAAGAAATTTGTAGTAGGTCTTTATGCAGCAATACAAATTGCCTTACAGTCTTTGTAAAAGCATAAAGGGCATTTCTTGAATAAATACTTAGGTAGATAGATTGATTGAATTAGTATTAATATAGATACATTTTATGGTAAGTAGGAAATAAGCTAATCTGAACCCATTAGGTTGTTAAAGAAAAAAGTATTCTATAGAAAACCTTACATAGTAGTATTGTAATAGGCAGGGACCACAGCAATGCAATAGGGTCTTCAAGCAAGGAAACAAGATATAGCTGAACTCAATAAAGCATGACCAACTAGGAATTTATAGCTAAAGAACAGTGTGGAAGCCAATAGATGGCACATTACTAGGAAACATCAATGATAGTCTTGTCAAATTATCCTAAAAGGATTCTAACTGTAAATAAGCCAGGCTGGTAAGAAATTACATGTGGGGTGGTAGATGGAGAGAAACCATCAGCTATTGAGGGTTATCAAATATTAAGGATGGGAGTTTTCTTTCTGTTGACTTAGTAGAGTTTTTGTCCAAATTGGATTCAATATGCAAAATTTATACATGGCTTAGTCAAAGGTTCAGGGGCCTGACTAAACTTTGGCCAGGTAGAGTTAGGCATTCCCCACGAGGAGCAAAAGCAAAGTCTGTAGTTGTAGAAAGAAAACCTGATAAAACTGGTATAACTTTTGGTATTTACAAAGGAAAAGAAATGATCAATGGGAAAAAGAAAAAGATATTGTCCAACAAAATTAAATATTTAATTGTGTGTAGTGGTAACTAACCATTGTGGTTTTTTAAGGATCTTTAGTTCAGAGAGGAATGCATGTTGGAGGCTATCATAGTCAATGATGTCTACAATGCACTGATTCAGAGATCAGTCAACCATTATTTTCAGGCAATAATTTCAACCCTTTCTTATTTATACTCAAGGATGCCGAGGGTCAGAAAGTACAAGTAAACACTCTAGGAACATGGAATCTCTATCTGATCTCTCAGTGCTGTAGACAGATTTTTCTTTGGGTTGTCAGCCCACAAAAAAATGACGTGGAGACATTATTAATTATGAAAGTTTGGTCTTAGCTCAGGCTTGTTTCTAACTAGCTCTTATAACTTAAAATAACCGATAGTTTAAAATCTATGTTCTTCCACGTGCTTGTTACCTCATCTTCATTTTGCCCATTCTGCTTCCTCTACATCTGGCTGGTGACTCCACCTTTCTTTCTCTCTGAGTTCTCTCCTTCCCCAGAAGTCCCACCTATCCTCTTCCTGTGTAGTTGCTGGCCATTCACCTCTTTATTAGGTCAAATAACAATGACACATCTGTACACCACTTCATTGAAGAATGGAGAGAATGTGTCAGCTGTCTGTCTGTATGGACACTGTATTTGAGAATAATGATAGGAGCATATGGAAAGAAAGACAACCTTTCAGCAACCAAACCCTCCCTAAGGTGCCGTCAGGAGTGGTGGTCAGGGTGTATAGCACAAGTCCATTCTTGTGGGTCCAGATGAGTGGGATCTTTTGATTTATATAAAACAATACAGAAGGGAATTGCATTAGGTATACAAGAGAGAGAAAAATCTTCTTGCTATGAATTAGAGATTAATGGGTTCCTTTCAAGGGATTTTTTTTTGCAAGAATAGCATCATTACAAGAGAGCAAGAGAATAGGCAACTGGTGAGATGGCTCTGTGAGTAAGGCACATTTTAGGTAAGTCAGAGAACCAGAATTTGATCCTTGGACCCCAGAAAGCGAAAGGAGAGAACTGACTCTACAATTGTTTTCTGACACCCACATCTGCTGTGGTATCACATACACACAGACAATAAATAAATTTATGGAGTATAGTTAGGAACAGGCGAGTATTGTAGTCAAGATGATGCATATTATAGGGAAGTTATTTTGAAATAGGATGGAATTAGCCATAGTTACAGTAAAATGAAGTAGAAGTGGAGTCCGCAAGAGAATGATAGTTCTAGGTAAAAGAAGATATAAATTAGATAAAATGGTTTACAATGCGGATTAAAGATCAAGGACACTAGTCAGGCAAGGAATATAAGGCAGATGGGAAATACTTGAGAGCAGCCAGCCTCGGGTCCAGCTGGGGCTTTGATGACAAATTATTTTCTTGCTTCTGTAAACACAGAGCTAAGTATCTGAGGCAGTAGGAGGAAGAGATGGAATGTGAAGAATCATCCAAGGCTGGCAGTGTGAGAACAAATGGCTGAGGGCACACAATGAAGGTTATACAAAATAAGAAGTGAGGAAATAAAAGTATGTTCATTTAGTAATAGTTTTTTTGTGTTGCTCACTGCCTTGGGAGTGATCACCACGGCTTTAAAATCGCCCTACCTTCACTAAACCTTAGGTAAGCTATTCTTTCTCGTAGATGGTCTAGCCATCAGAGCACCTCCCTTTCTAAAGGGTTTACTTTAGAAACCATATGAATCTGGTAGCAGGAGAGGTGGTCTTTTTTGAGGGAAGAGTGCACTAACTGGTTGTCCAGGGCCAAGTGGGTCAGTCCTGAAAGCATACAATTAACATTTATGGACACAATAAGTTATTTTTAGGAATATAGGTGTATATACAAATGCATACACGTATGCAGTAACAATTGATGAGAAAGAGGCCTTGGATTTGAAGAAGACTGTAGAGGGGTGTGTGGGAGGATTTGGAGGTAGTTAAGGGAAGGGTGAAATATAATTAAATGACAATCTCAGAAATGAACAACAGAAGTGGAAACCTTGTGATTGCAAATTCTTGTGATTATAAACTTTATAAGACACTCATTGCCAACTTTATGTGGAAAAACTGTCCTTCTCAAGGCTCTGGAGTCATCTCTTTGAAAGGCAGTTGTTGTAGGGAGATTGCTTGTTCGTTCCCAACTGCCCAGACTTGAAATAACCACACAAAAACTGTATTAATTAAATCACTGCATGGTCTATTAGCTCTAGCTTTTTATTGCCTAGTTCTTACATCTTAATTTAACCCATTTCTATTAATCTGTGTATTGCCACATGGCTGTGGTTTACTGGCAAATTTCCGGTGTTTTTCCCCGGTGGTAGTTGACTCCTCCTTCTTTCTCCCAGAATCCAGTTTAGTTTTTTTTCTGCCTAGCTCTACTCTGCCATATCACAGGTCAAGACAGCTTCTTTATTTATTAACCAATAAAAGCAACACATATACAGAAGAACCTCCCATACTAGGCAGTAACTAGGAAGATAGTAACCTTTTTTCTCAGAGTCACAGTGAGAGTGCAAGAGACTACCTCAGTCGACTCCTTGTTCTAAGTTTCAAAACTGCTGCGGTCAGAAAGAGAAGAGAAAGTTTACCAGAGGAAGAATGTGCATGAGACTCTTTTCCCTGGGATTTCAAGGATGGCAGAGAATACTTAGAAAGTCACTAGCAAAGCTTACCCCTGAACAAAACAGTATTACTCAACCCTCTTTCCTAAGTCACTCAGAGGCCTGATTCAGTTCCATGTTGCTCACTCACACCCCCTGGTCACTTGAGAATCTTATATTAGCTGGAGGCACTGTAGATGATTATCTCTCCTAAGAATCACCTCCACCTTAAATGACAGATCTGCTTCTTAGCTAATGTGAAACTGTGGCAGTCTTTTATCCTGTTTATAGACACAAATGTCAAGGTCATGTATATTAGAAAACAAATTAAAGCTTCCTTGCAGGGACTAAGGAGATGGTCATTAGAAAACTTCAGCTTGGAAACTGTCTCAGGATGTATTTTCAAAACTATGACTCAGGTTTTTATAGATTATAACTAATGAAGATATTCTTCATTGAGACATTAACTTCATTCCCAAATGTTTATTTCCATGCATTTCACAGATAATAGCTTGAAAAATGATTTGATCATCAAATATTTGTGAATATGTGAGTAGACACAGTTGTGCTGGTATGAGATATATTATTATTAAAGAAATAGTAGTAGCAGCAGCAGCATTACTTAGGGAAGAATAACTGTTACAACTGTGTGCTATGTTGTAAATGTTAATTTGTCCAACAAAAGGAGTTAGGCTTGGATGCCATTGAAGGAGGACAGTTCTGGATGCCACAGCCAGCTCCTCTGGTAACCCTAAACAGGGAAGACTCCCAAATGCTCTCTTTGCTTGTCTAGATTTCCTTCATTTTTGTGTTACCTGGAGTTGTCAAAGACAAGTATGAGTATCTTATTAGGTCTCATGTATTTCTCATAGTGGAGTCTCCCCACTGTGTGCTTTTCTCCCCCAGTTTTGAGATATTAGCTGAAATTCTGAGTTTGTGCAATGTTTTCCACCTATGCTGTGGTCACATGCTCAATTCTAATTTAAGTGTAAGGAACTCGCAAAGGGAGACTCTGGTAAAGAGAAAATGAGAGATTAGAAGAACCAGCATTGAAGCAAAACAAACCAAATTTACAACTATGCTAGTCATTCTGCATAAATCAACGGTCAAAGGACTGGATAAAAGCCTAGGAATCAAGGATTAGGTTATAAAATCTCTAAGAGGCATCCAGATATTATTTTAATTATCTGCAAATCCTTTCTATCTTTATTCTGCAGTGTTGAGTTTCACAGAATTCTCCTAAAAAAAAACCAGGTTGTTAATCTCAAATGATCTCAGAGAGGCTGAAAAAAAAATCAACCTCCGGATGTCATTTCCCTAAGAAACCATCTGGAGTGAGTCCATGGTCCATTTGCCTTCGCTGGGAATTTATTATGCAAAGAAATGCTTTAGGAAGGTCAATTACTACGTCAAATATGACAAAATATATTTAATACATTGGCCAAATGTTTATTTTCTTAAAACTCAGGATTAAGCCAAATTGATTTTCTCCTTGCCAGTAAGCTTATATTTTCATTTTAGTTTTCCAGTGTCCGGTGAACAAGAGACATTGGCAGTGGATCCAAGGCAGACTTTATGAAATGCAGAACTCTATCCATATAAGTGTGTGTGTTTGCTTGAATATCAATCTATTTCTTCAGTGTAAACTGAGAGTGGAAGAAAGTATGATTTTACCTTACAAAGCTTTTTTTTTTAGAGTGGACTTGCCTTACTCATGCTCTTTCCTTGGATTTCTTCTTTATACAAAGCATTTTCTGATGATAGCATCATAGGAATAAAGTCATTGTAACAACAGAAACTTTCTGGGATGTGAGGCAGGGACAGAAGAAGAACATTGCTTTCTAGAAATGGGATCATTGAGCTGCATTATACAAGAGCAATCTGTACAGGTATGGAGGTATTTATTCCAGATTTCCATGATAGTCCTGACTTCAAGACGTGATCTAATTTAGAAATGCTGGTGTTCTTGGTAGCCAAAAGAAAGCTGTTACTTCCTCATTATAACAAGAGCTAACATAACCATTCATCATTCCTTATGTGGATTTTTTTTTTCTTCAGTGGAAGACTAGCATTTTTAAACTTAATATCTCAAGACTTAGCCCAAGGTCCTACAATATAGATTTGACCACCCACAATAAGAGTTTCTCTCATGAACTGTTAATTCAAAGAACTCAGACGTCTCAAATTATGTTGGCTTCATCCATGCTATAGTCACATGCCATAGAATTTAATTATTTAATTAATAAACATTTTATTTCTGTGACAGAGCTTTTCTTGTCTCTCGTGTATATGTGCTTGTGTATCCACCTTTGTGTGTGTGTGTGTGTGTGTGTGTGTGTGTGTATGCATATCTACAGGTATATGTGTGAACGTGGAGGCCAGAGGTCAACATTAGAAATTTCACTCTCTCACTTTATGTATTGAGACAGGGTTGCTCACTGACCTTGGAGCAGCTGATTGGCTGGTTAGTAAGCCCTTGGGGGTCCTCTTCTCTCTCTCTCTCTCTCTCTCTCTCTCTCTCTCTCTCTCTCTCTCTCTCTAGTGCCTAGAGGCATTTCAGGCAAGGGTTGTTACACATGGATTTTTTATATGAGTTCTGGGGATCTGAACTCAGGTCTTTACGCCTGTACAATAAACCTTTAACTCACCAAGCCATCTCTACAGCTGCAAAGACAGCACTTTCATGACTCTTTCTAGCAGAAGAAAATTTTGGCCCAGGGTCATTTGTCCTGAGGAAGACTAACTCCACGGGCCTAGGAGAGTCAAAATGAAGTCTAAAGAAATGAGGACAAAACTCCAAATGGTTCAAGTTTTGCCTTCATCTGAGTGTAAAGGAAATAGGAATAGCAATGATTTCAGCCCATTTTCACCAAAGTCACTCACAAAACACATAGGATCCCTGTAAAAGGCACAAGGGAAAGATTTTTTTTTTTTTAGAAAGCGAATTTTCCAGTAGTTTTCCTCCAATTTCCCTTATTCATTTACTGCACATTATTGTGTTATGGCTGCCATCCTCACTCTCTTATTTGCTCCTTATTTCTCATGTGTGATGGAAGCTAGGCATTCAGAGTCTCTGTGAACTCTGCCTTTTGGGGAATGATTTATTTTGTAACCTGACTATAGTGAAATCTGTGTTTGGTTCATGTTTAATAAGATTGCAGCAAAATTTAAGATACTCTGTAGCATGGAGCCCATAAAAGCTAGATTTTCACAAATAAACTAAAAATCTTTTTGTAAGATAGTATTAGGCATGTGGGTTTGGGTAAAAAACCAGGCAGGGGTGACATCTGTTTTGCTTTTAGGCTTTGTGTATGAAATCTACATTCCACATTTGCAGTCTTTTTATAACCTGAAGTTTAACCCTTGACAACTCCTGAGTCTAACCTTGAAAATCTATAATTATTCTAAAAATGCTGCTTTCTGGAAGTGAGAAGTATTTAGAATTATATTTTGGCTCCAAGTTTTCTGTGTTCATGTTGGCTACTTTGTTTCCATATCCTTTCCCCTTCTTCCCCAAAGGCTGTTAATAAACTTCATGTTTACCTTAATCTCTTTAGATTGACGCTGCTAAAGTTGCACGAAGCTATCTCCCTCTAGCAATAATTTTTGGCTCAAAATTGTACCTTCACAGAATGAAGCTATCTTGGAAAGAAATTTAATGTCTGCCAGCTCAGATCAATATACTTGTTCACAAATAACCTTCCTGTGAAAACACTTCTTAAAATGATGTAGTAACTTAACGTCCTATGAAGAAGAACATTGTGTTAATGTGACTAACACAAGGACATGCTTTTCACATCTATTAAAATTTTAGATGATAGTTTCTGGGTAATAAGGCTGTGATTATATGTGCTCAAGGGCTACTTGCTGTTCAGTTTTTAGTAGGGGCTTGTGAGTATAGATTCAGGGTAATGAAGACTATGGTGAAGTAGTGTCGAGTAATTGAAAAATCTTAATTTAGGGCTGTGGTTGTAGCTCAGTAGTACAGTGCTTACCTGGGATGTTCAAAACCCTGGCTTCTTTTTTTTCTTTTTTTATTACTTAAAAATAAAGCCAATCCAAATTCCCACTCTCTCCCCTCTTCCCAGTCCCCTCCCTCTCCCTCCACAGACCCTCCCCCTCCCCCTCCAATCCTAAGGGAGTGCCATGCACCCCACCCTGTGTAAAGTCCAAGGCCCTCCCTACTACATCTAGGTTGAGCAAGGTGAAACTCTGGTTTCAATAGCTGTTATTAAAAAGACAACTCTTAGAGCATCATCAGGCAGCGAGTTTGGCTTGGCAGTGTGAGCACCTTAGGAATTGGGAGGGCTGAGCTTCAGGGCTCTCAATACTATCACTGTTATTTTTCTAATTTTGAAGCACTAAATTATATCAAGTTGGCTATTGATGTGGGATTCCCCTCTGTATGCTATAAAAACCATTGGTTAATAAAGAAACTGTCTTGAACCTGTGATAGGATAGGGTAGAGCTAGGGGGGGGGAAACTAAACTGAATACTGGAAGAAAGGAGGTGGAATCAGGGAGAAGCCACGGAGCTGCCTACCAGAGACAGACACACTGAAACATTGCTGGTAGGCCACGAGCCAGGTGGTAAAATATACAGTAATGGAGATGGGTTAATTCTAGATGTAAGAGCTAGATAGCAATACACTTAAGTGATTGGCCAATTAGTGATTCACATAATACAGTTTCTGTGTGCTTATTTTGGGAATCTGGGCTGCTGGGAAATGAACAAGCAACCTCCTAAAGCAGGCTATTCTAATTTTTATTTTAGATACTTTGGAAAATAAATATGTTGATCTGTTAACCTTCTGAGTAATACTTTCTTCCCAAAGACAAAAGCACTGTATGTGCTCAGGCAGTTAAATTGTAAGATCATAATTTTTCTTTTCTTTTCTTTTCTTTTTCCATTCAAAAATTTACACTTCCTCCCCTCCTTCCATTCCCCTCCTGCTCCCCCTCACCATCCTCCCTCCTCCTCCATCCTTAAGAGCTGGCAGGGTACCCTGCCCTGTGGGAAGTCCAAGGCCCTCCCCCCTCCATCTGGGCCTATGAAGTTGTGCATCTAAATAGACTAGGGTCTCAAAAAGCCAATACATGCCGTAGAGACAGGTCCCAGTGCCATTATTGACAGCTTCTCAGTCCACCCCGATTAGCAGCCACAATCAGAGAGTCCAGTTTGATCACATGCTCATTCAGTCCTGGTCCAGCTGGATTTGGTGAGTTCCCATTAGATCAGGCACACTGTCTCAGTGGGTAGACCAACCCCTCGAAGTTCTGACTTCCTTGCTCATCTTCTCCCTCCTTCTGCTCTTCAACTGGACCTTGGGAGCTCAGTCCATTGCTCTGATATGGATGTGGGTCTCTGTCTCTATCTCCATCCATCGCCTGACAAAGATTCTAGGGTGATAGTCAAAATAATCATCAGTGTGATATAGGGGCAAGGCCAGTTCAGGTACCCTCTCCTCTGCTGCCCAAGGACCTAGCTGGGGACATCCCCATGACACCTGGTATCCTATCTAGAGCCAAGTCTCTTGCCAACCCTAAAATGGCTCCCTTAATGTAGGTATCTTCTGCTCCTATATCCGCCCTTCCTCCATCTCCACCCTCCCACTCCCCCAAGCTCTCCCCAATCCTTCCCTTTCCCTTTATCCTTCCCCCTCTTCCCTTCCCCTACCCTCAGCCCTACCCCCACCCCTGTGCTCCCAACTTTTACCCAGCGATCTTGTTTGCTTCCAATTTCCAGGAGGATCTATATATGTTTTTCTTTGGGTTCACCTTGCTATTTGGCTTCTCTAGCCTTGTGAACGATATAGGCTTAATGTCCTTTGTTTATGGCTAGAGTCCACTAATGAGTGAGTACATACCATATTCATTTTTTTGGGTCTGGGTTATCTCACTAAGGATAGTGTTTTCTATTTCCATCCATATGCATACAAATTCAAGATGTCATTGGTTTTTTTACTGATAAGTTCCACACTTTCTTTATCCATTCTTCCATTGGGGGGCACCTAGGTTGTTTCCAGGTTCTGGCTATTACAAATAATGCTGCTATGAACATAGTTGAACAAATGCTTTTGTATGATTGGGCATCTCTTGGGTATTTTATCAAGAGTGGTATTGCTGGATCCTGAGGTAGGTTGATTCCCAACTTCCTGAGAAACCGCCACACTGATTTCCAAAGTGGTTGCACAAGTTTGCATTCCCACTAGTAATGGATGAGTGTTCCCCTTACTCCACATCCTCTCCAGCATAGACTATCCTTGGTGTTTTTGATTTTAGCCATTCTGACAGGTGTAAGATGGTATTTCAAAGTTGATTTGATTGCTAAGGAAGTTGAACATAACCTTAAGTGTAGTTTGGCCATTTGAACTTCTTCTGTTGAGAAATCTCTGTTCAGTACAGTTCCCCATTTTTTAACTGGGTTAATTTGAATTTTACTGTCTAGTTTCTTGAGTTCTTTATATATTTTGGAGATAAGACCTTTGTCTGATGTGGGGTTGGTGAAGATCTTCTCCCATTCAGTCAGATGCCTTTTTGTCTTAATGACAGTGTCCTTTGCTTTACAGAAGCTTCTCAGTTTCAGGAGCTCCCATTTATTCATTGTTGCTCTTATCCCCTTATACGTGGTCTCCTGTGCCCATGTATTGCAGGATACTTTCCACTTTCTCTTCTATCAGGTTCAGTGTGGTTGGATTTATATTGAGGTCTTTAATCCATTTGGACTTGAGTTTTGTGCATGGTGATAGATATGGATCTATTTTTATTCTTCTACAGGTTGACATCCAGTTATGCCAGCACCATTTGTTGAAGATGCTTTCTTTCTTCCGTTGTATGATTTTAGCTCCTTTGTCGAAAATCAGGTGTTCATATGTTGTAATGAGGGGCTCGGGCTGCGTTCCAGGTGCCTGGTTCCCAGCAAAGGGCCCCTTGTTCTGTCCCGGCTCCCGGTGTGTACCCGAAATAATTACACGGAAACTGTATTCATTGAAATACTGCCTGGCCCATTAGCTCTAGCCTCTTATTGGCTAACTCTCACATATTTGTTTAACCCATTTCTAATCATCTATGTGTCACCACGAGTCATGGCTTACCGGCATGAGTCTAAGCAGTGTCCATCTTGTGCTGGAGAATCATGGCGTCTGCTACACTGCCTTCTCTCTCACAGCATTCTGTTCTGTCTACTCCCCCACCTAAGGGCTGCCCTATCAAAAGGCCAAGACAGTTTTCTTTATTCATTAATGGTAATCACAGCACACAGAGGGGACTCCCAAATCATCCCTGAGGACACTCCTACACCATTCAAAGGTTCGTGGGTTAATATCTGGGTCTTTGATTTGATTCCATTGGTCGATGTCTCTGTTTTTATGCCAATACCAAGCTGTTTTCATCACTGTAGCTCTGTAATAGAGTTTGAAGTCAGGGATGGTAATGCCTCTGGAAGTTCCTTTATTTTATAGGATTGTTTGGACTTTCCTGGGTTTTTTGTTTTTCCATATAAAGTTGATTATTGTTCTCTCAAGGTCTGTGAAGAATTTTGTTGGGATTTTGATGGGGATTGTGTTGAAGTTATAGATTGCCTTTGGTAGAATTGCCATTTTTACTATATTGATCCTATCAATCCAAGAGCATGGGATATCCTTCCATTTTCTGGTGTTCTCTTCAATTTCTTTCTTCAAAGCTTTAAAGTTCTTGTCAAATAGATCTTTCACTTCCTTGGTTAGTGTTACCCCAAGATACTTTATGCTATTTGTGCATATTGTAAAAGGTGATGTTTCTCTGATTTCCCTCTCTGTTTCTTTATCCTTTGTGTATAGGAGGGCTACTGATTTTTTTTAGTTGATCTTGTATCCTGCCACTTCACTGAAGGTATTTATCAGCTGTAGGAGTTCTTTGGTAGAGTTTCTGGGGTCACTGATGTACACTATCATATCATCTACAAATAATGAAAGTTTGACTTCTTCCTTTCCTATTCGAATCCCCTTGCTCTCCTTATGTTGTCTTATTGCTATTGCTAGAACTTCAAGCACTATGTTGAAGACATATGGTGAGAATGGACAGCCTTGTCTTGTTCCTGATTTTAGTGGAATGGCTTTGAGTTTCTCGCCATTTAATTTGATGTTAGCTGTCGGCTTGCTGTATATTGTTTGATTATATTTAGATATGGTTCTTGTATCCCTAATCTCTCCAAGACCTTTATCATAAAGGGGTGTTGAATTTTGTCAAATGCTTTTTCAGTATCTAATGAAATGATCATATGGTGTTTTTCTTTCAGTTTGTTTATATGATTGATTACATTGATAGATTTTTGTATGGTGAACCAGCCCTGCATCTCTGGGATGAAGCCTACTTGATATAATGGATAAATTTTTGATGTGTTCTTGGATTCAGTTTGCCAGCATTTTATTGAGAATTTTTTCATTGATGTTCATGAGTGAGATTGGTCTGTAATTCTCTTTCTTGGTTGAGTCTTTGTGTAGTTTTGGTATCAGGGTAACTGTAACTTCATAAAAAGAGTCTGGCAATGATCCTTCTGTTTCTATTATGCGAAACACCTTAAGGAGTATAGGTATTAGCTCTTCTTGGAAGTTCTGGTAGAATTTGGCATTACAACCATCTGGTACTGGGCTTTTTTTGGTTGGGAGGTTTTTTATGACAGCTTCTATGTCCTCACGACTTATAGGTCTTTTAAATTGCTCACCTGGTCTTGATTTAATTTTGGTATATGGTATTTGTTTTAAAAAATGTCCATTTCTTTTACATTTTCCAGCTTTGTGGCATAAAGGTTTTGTAGTAAGACCTAATGATTCTCTGAATTTCCTCAGTGTCTGTTGTTATATCCCCCTTTTCATTTCTGATCTTGTTAAGTTGCGTGTTCTCTCTGCCTTTTGATTAGTTTGGATAGGGGTTTGTCAATCTTGTTGATTTTCCCAAAGAACCAGCTCTGTGTTTCATTAATTTTTTGGATTGTTTTCTGTGTTACTATTTTGTTGATTTCAGCCCTCAGTTTGATTATTTCCAGTCTTCTACTCCTCCTGGGTGAATCTGCTTCTTTTTTTTTTTCTAGAGCTTTCAGGTGTGCTGTTAAGTCTCTAATGTGAGCTTTCTCCATTTTCTTTAATGTGGGTACTTAGTGCTATGAACTTTCCTCTTAGCACTGCTTTCATAGTGTCCCATAGGTTTGGTTAGGTTGAGTCTTTATTTTCATTGAATTCAAGGAAGACTTTAATTTCCCTCTTTATTTCTTCCCTCACCCAGGGGTGGTTCAGTAGTTGACTCTTCAGTTTCCATGAGTTTGTATGCTTTCTGGGGGAAGAATTGTTGCTAAATTCTAACTTTATTCCATGGTGATCCGATAAGACACATGTGGTTACTAAAATTTTTTGTATCTGTGCAAGTTTATTTGTTACCGAATATGTGATCAGTTTTCGAGAAGGTTCCATGAGATGCTGAAAAGAAGGTATATTCTTTCCTATTTGGGTGGAATGTTCTATAGATATCTGTTAAGTCAATTTTATTCATTACCTCTGTTAGTTCTCTTATTTCTCTGTTAGGTTTCTGTGTGGTTGACCTGTCCTTTGGTGAGACAGGAGTGTTGAAGTCTCCTACTATTAGTGTGTGGGGTTTGACATATGCTTTGAGTTCTAGTAATGTTTCTTTTACATATGTGGGTGGTTTTTTTCATATTTTTTTTTCATTCAAAAAATTTACATTTCTTCCCCTCCTCCCAGTCCTCTCCTGCTCCCCCTCTTCCTTAAAAGCGGGCATGGTACCCTGCCCTGTGGGAAGTCCAAGGCCCTCCCCTCCATCCCGGCCTACGAAGGTGTGCATCCAAATAGACTAGGTTCCCAAAAAGATAATACATGCAGAAGAGATAGGTACTAGTGTCATTATTGATGGCTTCTCAGTCTGCCCCGATTGGCAGCCACATTCAGAGAGTCCGGTTTGATCACATGCTCGTTCAGTCCCAGTCCAGCTGGATTTGGTGAGCTCCCATTAGATCAGGCACACTGTCTCAGTGGGTGGACCAGCCCCTCACGGTCCTAACTTCCTTGCTTATCTTCTGTATGCTTTTTGTACCTTCATAGGAATATCTTACTTTAGGTTGGGAAGGTTTTCTTCTATAATTTTGTTGAAATTATTTTCTGGGCCTTTGAGCTGTAATTCTTCTCCTTCTTCTAACCCTATTATTCTTACTTTTGGTCTTTTCATGGTGTCCCAGATTTCCTGGATGTTTTGTGTTAAGAATTTGTTAGATTTGTTGTTTTCTTTGATCAATGAGTTTATTTTCTGTATCGTATCTTCAGTGCCTGAGATTCTTTCTTCTATCTCTTGTATTCTGTTGATCATACCTATCTCTGTAGGTCCTGTTAGTTTATCCAGATTTTCCATATTCAGCCATCCTTCGGTTTGTGTTTTCTTTATTGCTTCCATTTCAGTTTTCAAGTCTTGAACTGTTTCCATTACCTGTTTGATTGCTTTTTCTTGTTTTTCTAGGGTATCTTTGAGGGATTTATTCATTTCTCCTAACTTTTTGTTTGTCTTCTCATCCATTTCTTTAAAGAAGTTTTTCACATCCTCTTTAATGGTCTGTATTACTTTCATAATGTTACATTTAAAGTCAATTTCTTCTACTTCTTCTGGGTTAGGTTTTTCAAGTCTTCCTGTTGCATATTTGCTGGATCCTGGTGTTATCCTGTTGCTTTTCAGGTTGTTGGAGGAATTCTTGGATTGGCACCTGCCCATCTCTTCCTTCGAACGTGGTCAGGAGAGTCTGGGTGGCTTGGTTCGGTTTTTGTTGTGGCTAACTGTGTACTTGGGTATTTTTCTTGTTCTGCCCTCTCTTAGGTCCTCTCAGCACTGGAGTTGGTTCTCAGATCCCCTCCTCCCTGAAGTAGGCTGTGGTGGATCTAAGGACCCCCTTAGGATGGATCTGCTGGTACTGGATCAGGGCCACTTGCTGGCCAAGGACCTTGCAGACAAAAGGGCGGGCTGGTAGATGCCAGCTCCGTGGAACCTTGCATTCACCGCTTTGTCCTCAGAGCCTCATCCCCAAAGCAGGCTGAGTTCGGGGATCCTAGGACCCCGCAGATGGAAAGGGGTGCTTGGGGACAAGCTGGATTGGGATAAGCAGAAAAGCCAGTCCGGGGGGGGGGAAGCCTCGCTGAATGGCCAGAAAGTGTAGGGGATTGGAGGGCGCCTGTACTCCCTTCCCGGGTGTCTAGGTGGCCAGGAGGGGACAAACTTACCCCTTCAGATGGACCTGCTGGTACTGAATCAGGGCCACTTGCTGGCTAAGGACCTCGCAGACAAAAGCTGGATTTTTAATATTGAAATTTAAAAATGCATCACTGGTCTTCATTGCTGGGAGGAAATTCATTGCTTGAACCCTGATAAATTCTGAGTTAACTTTTAATGCTGGAAGAATGTTCTATGACCTATAAAGTAGAAAAGTACTCCTCAAGACATCAATAAGCCAATTTAGTATAGAAATATGGCTGCCTGTTTCTAAAAATAAGAGAAAAAACTTTGTCATTTATTATTTTGTTTTATGCAAGACTTTAGAATTTCATTTGAGCTAAGATAAATTTTAGCTTAATGTATTTGAATATTTCACCCGTTTAATGTCTGCTTCCAAGAAGCGCTTAAGAACTCAGGCAAGTGAATATTTTGCAAGTCATCAACATCTTGAAAATGTATCTGTGGTGGAAGCACGTTTTCCAACAGAGTTTCAATCTTCTGACTTTAAAAACTAGTATGATCAGTGAAAGAAAATGCCCAAATTATTCAATTGTATTGCGTGCACTTTCAACCTGAAGAAACTCCAGCAATATTTGTCATGGCAGGCACTGCTAACCTTCATTATACATTAGTCTGTCACCTTTATTCTCAGGCTACCTAATTCTGATATTAGTATCTAATATTGATATTAGTATTTTCCTTCACATTGTTTTAACTATGACTTTCAATAGTAAATTTTCCAACAGCAGCCATGCTCTTCAGCTAAGTTTAATTGGTGGTCTTGTAACTAGTACCCTTTTACTTGGTCATATGAGTGATCGCAACAAGATCTTCTCACCTGCAAGGAAGGCATTCTCCCACTAGGCTAGATCCCTGTCCCCTCTTAATTAAACCAGTGAGTTAATGGATTGGTAGCCAGATCCATAATGATTATTACTGACAATTTATTCCATTGTTAGTAAATTTTTTCAAATTATTCTTCTGTTGATAGTTTTATATTAGACAATAAATCTTACTCCTTACAAAATGATAGAACAGATCTAAAATTTCCCCACTGTTGTTTCACTTAATATAATTTTTATATATTATTTCTCTTTATCTCTCTTTTATTGAGCATTGAT
This sequence comes from Ondatra zibethicus, assembly GCA_004026605.1. Lineage (NCBI taxonomy): Eukaryota > Metazoa > Chordata > Mammalia > Rodentia > Cricetidae > Ondatra > Ondatra zibethicus. Next base: position 30,900 of record PVIU01009102.1, on the reverse strand, counting down.
CTTTTCCTTTGGATGATGTTAGCTTTTAAACCTTTGATAGGCACACTTCAATCCATATAATCACAGAAGTTAGGTATGGAGTAGGGGCCTGGGAAAGAGGGAAGAACCTCCCCTGACCTTTCCTAAGCTTCAGATTTAGCCCTACACATTGGACCATCCTTATCAAGAATGTTCTACTTTTCAAACTAAACATTAAAACTTTGTCTGTTTCAGAGACTGATGATAATGATGATTTTCTAAAGTTTTCTTGTGTGGAGGCCAGTGGAAGATATCAGGTGTCTTTCCCCATCACTTTTTGCCATTTTTCCTTGAGACAGGTTCTCTCATTGAACCGGGAGTTCATCATTTTGACTAGATTGATGTACAGAGAGCTCCCAGGCTTCCTCCTGTCTCTGCCCACTAGAGTTATAGGCAGGTGCAGCCACGTTTGACTTTCTATGCAGTTTCTGGGGCTCTGAACTAAGGCCTACATGCTTGCACAGCTAGAATTGTTTCTCACTTGCTTATTTCCTAGTCCCTAGAGATACAATTTTAAACCTCATATGTATGAAACATTGACTATATAAGGGATTTAAAGTTTTACTTCAAACTTTAGAGATCTGTTTTCAAGAAACACTAGTTTCTTTGTTGTTGATGCCAACAAATGATGAAGAACCCTTGAGCTGAAGGATACAGATGAAACTTAAATGTATTTATTGGATCAAAAAGTCAGAAATATTGCACGTGAATTTTAAATTAATATTAAGAGTTTGTATGTAAATGTCCAGAGCATGCATATATATGCATAAATATGTGTACATTTGATGACAGTATCTACAAAGTGTATAATGGAATTGTATTTTCTAATTATATTGTTCAGTATGAATAAATACAAAAGATGTATAAATTACAGTGAAATTTTAGAGCAAGATTAATTACTTTATAGCTCATAGGACTTTTTTTTCATGTGTGAGATAAAATTCTTACAGTCAGTTGATACAAAGATACTCAATATTTTTATAGACCCAGTCTGGTTTTTGAAAGACTGGTGAGGAAAAAACAGTAAATGATATTTTTTGGGGGGGAATTCTTGAGGTTTCTAGAAGAAATTTTGTATTGTTTTTATTCTTTGACTATTTCACACATGTATACAACAAAATACGATCATATCTATTCTCCACTTATCCTGTAACTCCACTAGAAGGCCTCAACATCCCCCTTTCAACTTCCTCTCTCTCTCTCCTGCTAAGCATAACTAATGCTAACCATATATATGCATGGGTATGGGACCATCCACTGGAATGTGGGAAATTTATCAATGTCCATATCCTCAAAGAAGGAACTCTCCCCTTCCCAATAACTATTATCTGCCAATAGCTTCTTAGCAAGGGGTGAGGCCTGGAGAGTTCCTCCTCCATCTGTGCTAGAATTTTGTCTGGCTTCATCTTGGCAGGTCTAGTGCAGATAACCACACCTGGTGTGAATTCATGAATTCAATAGTCTTGCCTTGTCCAGAAGACAGTGATTTACAGAACCCCTCCTGTCCTCTTCTGTGCTCTTTCATTCTGCCTCTCCTTCTATGTTGTTATCTGAGCTTTGGTAGGAAGTATGGTTGGTAAAGCTGAAGTTGTGCTTGGTGACAGGGATAGCCAATTGGAAACACCTTACTCTTTAAAAAAATAAATTTTATTTTTTGAGATTATAACATAATTATGTCACTTATATTTCCCTTCCCCTCCAAATCCTCCCATATACATCTTCTTGCTTCTTTTTAAATTCATGGCTTTTTTTCTTAATTACTTATATATTCTCTATAAATTGTTTATAAATACATACATACAGTTACACATACATCATACATACATACCTGCATACTCATACATAAATACAGTCTGCTCTGTCTGTGTAACGTTATTTGTATTATCTTTTCAGGGTCAATCATTTTGGTGGCGGATAACCAGTTGGTGTGCTCTTCCCTGGAGAAGACTGTGTCTCCCACTCTCAGCGTTCCTTACCCACCTGCAGGTTTTGGAGTCGCGGTGAGGCCTACTGTCCCTCCACATCAGCACGACTAATATTGTTGTTCTCGTTCAGCTTGCATTTAGGCAGTCATTTTGGTGAGACCTATTTTTAAATCCTACTTTCCCTTTATTGGTCCAAAGCCAATCCAATTATCTTGACCAGAGGTAATGGAATAAAATACTTATGAGAAACAGAGCCTAAAAAATTGGCTTAGAGAAATTCTTGAGAAGTGGCTATTTTTCCCTCATTACTTTTCTTTTGAGCTTTGAAATTCTTAGCATTTGTTTTATGTGCTGTTTATGATTTCCAAGAGACAAGGAACCTTCACCCGACACTTGGAAGGCTGACAAAATAGGCATAAAGCATCGGTCTCCAAGTGGCCTCTGTCTTGCGGTGGGAAGTCTTGAGTCATTTAATTCACTTTTCCCTCTGTTGATAAAGAAAGGGCCCTGGGGAAATCAGACTACTCCTCAAAGCCATCGAAAGGAATAATCAATATAAACAGTCTCCAAACAGTATTTTGGACTTCATGGTCCTCTGTGGGCCTCCATCATCTGGTTTTTAGTCTCTCAAGGTCTTAACTTACTTTATCTTATGCTGCATTAATTTTAAATTATTTCTCACTGAGATAACACCCCACGTATTGAGTTATATTATGGCCTCTTAATGTACAGACAACGCCAATCCTCTCCCTTCAACTCTTCATTAAACCTCATCGAGCAAGTATTTTTTCCAAGTTCCACTCAGAAAGCATTTAAGCAAAAATACACAGATATGTGAAGCTTCAGATCACAGGGGAGTGAGCTCAGAGAGGTTAAACGATGCATCTCAGTTTGTCCAAGCATGTTGCATTTAAGACCTTTGTAGAGAGATTTGGGCTTTTTATTATTTTCAATTGTAAAAAAGGAACCAGCTGAAACAGATGAGTACATACAGCGTTATTCCTGGCCCTTAGGCTCTTTGCCAAAAGTGAATTGAATTCTCATAAAGTCTCCATAGCTTGACGGAATCTTTGGGGGCTCGGTCTTCTTTCTTTTTATGGCAGTTAATGGTTTTTTGTTATGTGAAGGCCACTCCTCAGGGAGATGTTACCTTTGTATTGAGGAGAGGTGCCATGGTCCTGATGCTGCAAGCTCCCAGACACTGCATGAGTTCAAATGAGGATAACTGAAACCTCCCTCACAGGGAAGTTGTGAGGATTCAGTAAGATAACCCATGGAAATGGCTTACAGTTACAACTTAATAAAGACTTAATACAATTTATTGAATACTTGTCATAATTTAGAACCTAATTTAGTAAAGATAAAGCTGTGTAGAAACTAATAATCTATTATGTACAGTTTAGGGAAAGAGACAATATATTTTTGAAAAATGATTTGCAAAGAGTAGAACACATACTATCACAAAAATGTTGAAGAGACAATGCTAGACATTCTTTTAAGTCTATGAGAATCAAATTCTGAGTTCATAAATTAGTATTTACAAATGGACATTTATGCATATGTTTTAACTTGTGGTTAAGGCTAAGGCATATTTAATCATTTAAATGAGAATTTAGAGTTTCACATTTTCCTGTACTCTGACTTTGGAAATCATAAATGAAAGCTTCAAAATACATGAGTTCTGTTGTAGTGATCTGACTGTAGGCTAGTTCTGTTGTAGTGATCTGACTGTAGGCAAGTTCTGTTGTAGTGATCTGACTGTAGGCTAGTTCTGTTATAGTGGTGTGACTGTAGGCTAGTTCTGTTGTAGTGGTGTGACTGTAGGCTAGTTCTGTTGTAGTGATATGACTGTAGGCTAGTTCTGTTGTAGTGATGTGACTGTAGGCTAGTTCTGTTGTAGTGATTTGACTGTAGGCTAGTTCTGTTGTAGTGGTGTGACTGTAGGCTAGTTCTGTTGTAGTGGTGTGACTGTAGGCTAGTTCTGTTGTAGTGATATGACTGTAGGCTAGTTCTGTTGCAGTGGTGTGACTGTAGGCTAGTTCTGTTGTAGTGATATGACTGTAGGCTAGTTCTGTTGTAGTGGTGTGAATGTAGGCTAGTTCTGCTGTAGTGGTGTGACTGTAGGCTAGTTCTGTTGTAGTGGTGTGACTGTAGGCTAGTTCTGTTGTAGTGGTGTGACTGTAGGCTAGTTCTGTTGTAGTGGTGTGACTGTAGGCTAGTTCTGTTGTAGTGATATGACTATAGGCTAGTTCTGTTGTAGTGGTGTGACTGTAGGCTAGTTCTGTTGTAGTGGTGTGATTGTAGGCTAAGTGAAAACATGAGGGAATTAATTATACAAACACGGCCTGAAAATGTTTTGCAGTTTCTTTTTTATGGTCACTTTAGACATTTCACTAAGGTAAATTCTTGAGATCGCTGACTTGAATTTGTCTAAATTACTTTTTCTTGTGTTTCTGATATGTTGGTTTTTCTGTACTGGTGTCTGAGTTCTGATAGAGATACAAATGATACTAGCTTTACCTCAAGTTGGTTCATGTCAAGTGTATTTTTTATTTGGATAAATACAAATAATAATGATGACCATGACTGCATTAAGCCTTCTTATGAAGTTTCTTTAATGTGGACCATTATCATTTTTGACAGTTTGTGATGATGCAATCAAGTCTGTATTTAAATCTCTTGCTGATGAACATAAATTATTTCATTGCCACAAGCATCATGAAGGACTTTCCTTGCAAAATTAATATGAAGTAAAAGCAGCTAGTAATTAAGTTCAGTCTTAGCTTTAAAAATAATACCAACAAGGTCACCTTTTAGAATCTCATTTCAGTTTCTTTTTTATTTAAAAATTTTTATTAATTTTACATACCAAACAGTTCCCCTTCCCTCTCCTCCTTCAGCTCTCCCCACCTCTCCACCCTCCATCCCCCACCCACTCCTCAGAGAAGGTAAGGCCTCAAATGGGGAGTCAACAAAGCCTGGCATATCAAGTTGAGGAAGGACTAAGTCCCTCCCCCCACTGCATTAAGGCTGAATGAGGTAACCCACCACAGGGAATAGGCTCCAAAAAACCAGTTCATGCATCAGGAGTAAATCCTGGTCTCACTGCCAGTAGCCCCACAAACAGACCAAATCACACAACTGTAACCAGCATTCAGAGGGCCTAGTTCAGTCCCATGTGGGCTCCCCAGGTGTCAGTCCAGAGTTCATGAGCTCCCACAAGCTCAGCTTAGCTGCCCATCATGATCAAGAACCCCCCCCCCCTTGCTCATATAATCTCTCTTCTCTCTCTTTGTCATCAGAGAGCCTTCATCCAGTACCTGATGGAAGCAGATGGCAGAGATTCATAACCAAGCACAGGGCTGAGGTCCTGGAGTTCAATCTCTTTTAAATACAAATACATACACCATCACAAAGTAACAAACTAATTGGAATTCTGAGTTCTTTTGAAAAAAGTCTTAGAAAGTAGTTTTAGATATCTTTTCATTATGACAATATTTAAGGAATTAAAAATCTCTGCATGATAGAAACATGATATATTGTTTTAATGGGAATGGTTTGATTTCTAAAAATAATAAGACAAGGGTGTAATCAGACATTTCCTGTCCTGACTGCCTAGTCCCAAATAACTGACTGAGAGACTGAGTATGAATTAAAAGCTTGGCCAATAGCTCAAGCTTGTTACTAGCTAACTCTTACATTTCAATGAAACCATTTTCATTAATCTATGTATTGTCAAGTGGTTCCCGGCTTTACCTGTCCCCTGGTATGTCTTGCCTCCTGGGTTGCTGGCTGGCATCTACACTGACTCCACCCTCCTGCTTCCGATCATTCTCAGTTTGGCCTTCCCACCTAACTTCCTGCCCAGCTACCGGTCTGTTACTTTTTATTAACCAATGAGAGTAATACATAGCCATAAGAGGGATACATGAATCTCCCTGGGTAGAGGAGATAGATGAGATGTATGGGGTAAACTGGGGATGAGAGGCTATAGGGAAGGAAGTGGGAGGATGGAAACATGGAGGATCAGGATGATCGATTTGGGGATGGGATAGAGAGGGAGAGTAATGAAAGAGATATCTTGATAGAGGAGAACATTATGGGGTTAGGGAGAAACCTGGTGCCAGGGAAAATCCCAGGAATCCACAAAGATGACCCCAGCTAAGACTCTCAGCAATAGTGGAGAGGGTGCCTGAACTGGCCTTCCCCTGTAATCAGATTGGTGAATACACTAATTATCATCATAGAGCCTTCAGCTAAGCAATGGGCTGAGCTCCAGGAGTCCCATTGAGGAGAGGGTGGAGGGATTATGTGAGCAAGGGGGTGGCAAGATAATAACGGAGAAACATACAGAGACAGCTGACCTGAGCTTGTGGGAGCTCATGGACTCTGGACTGACAGCTAGGGAGTTGGCATGAGTCTGACCTAGGTCCTCTGCATGTGGGTGACAGTTGTATAGCTTGGTTTTTTGTCAGACCCCTAGCAGTGGGACCAGGACCTATCCCTGATGCATGTGCTGGCTTTTTGGAACTTATTTCCAATGGTGGGATACCTTGTCCAGCCTTGATGCAAGGAGAGGAGCTTGTTCCTGCCTCAACTTGATATGCCTTGCTTTGCTGACTCCCTTTGGGAGGTTTTACCCCTTCTGAATGGAGATGGAGGAGAAGTGGATGGGGGTGGCGGTAGCAGGGAGGCAAGGAGGGAACAGAAGGAGAGGAGGGAGGGGAGGGGAAACTGTGGTTGGTATGTAAAATAAATAGATAAAAAAGCATAAAGTAAAAAAGAAAAAAGGATTTTTCCTCAGCACAAAGGTAAGTATGGAAAACTTTAGATTCTAAAGTGAACAACAAGCCATGATCAGTTTTTATTCTGGCCATTAGAACCTAAACCAAGTTCTTGGTTTTTACACTTAACCAGCTGGGGAAATGAATGGGAAGGCAAGCCCTGGTTGTCACTTCACCCGACTCTGAGTACTGTGAAGACATACTCTCTGCAGTTAATTCTTCAAGCGTTTCTAGTCTGGCCACAAGTCCTACTGTTGAGCAGACCATAAATATTTTCTGTCATAAAATAATAACAAATAGGCGAGCAGTATTTAAAGGAGGTGGTTGGTTCTTCGTTAATTCTATCTTTCTTTTTTTCTTTTTCTTTTTGTGTGTGTGTGTGTGCAATGGGTGCAAAAGTTTACCTGGAAATGTTTGTTACATTTCATTTTCATTGTTACTTGGTTTTCTTAGTTAGAATTGGAAATATAATGGATAGATTAAGAAGTAGGTATAAAAAGAATAAGATGCATTCTAACTTTATCCCCAGAGTGATTGTTTAAATCTTTTATTGAAAATATTTCTATCATTGAAGCTATTGGCTTCACTGCTGAATTATTTGTTTATAGATATCTCACTAAGCTTTTAACTATGAAATCTACTTAGCATTGATAATAACAGCTCAAGGACAATATATATATGTACATTTATATAACAAAATTATATTTTTGACTCTATACATTAATCAATCAACTATCATCTATCTGTCTATCTATCTATCATCTATCTATCTATCTATCTATCTATCTATCTATCTATCTATCTATCTATCTATCTATCATCTGTCAGTCTGTCCATCCATCTAGCCCTTCCTCCCTCTCTCCATCCTCCCCCATACACATCTATCTATCTATCTATCTATCTATCTATCTATCTATCTATCTATCTATCTATCTATCATGTATCATATCGTATATCTTCACATAGTTACAGTTTTAGAATATTAATTAATAACAAGCATGAGAAGATTTTTTTTTAGTGGAATGATGCCTCAGAATTCTTTATTTTTCTGTGGTCCTGAGGCAACGCATTCTGTCATGACTCATTCCCCTTCACTGTATACATGTTCCTCATTACTAACTTTTACACTCACCCTGTACTGGCTTTTATTCTATCCCTATTTTTATATTTTTCCTTTAAAGGGCAAGACCTTAGTGTGTCCACACATTCTGGACCCCCGTCTTCTTCCCATTTTGTCTCTGACTTTAAGAGTTAATTTTCTTTCATTAAGCCTATAGTCCACAACCCTAGAGAAGCCAAATAGCAAGGTGAACCCAAAGAAAAACATATATAGATCCTCCTGGAAATTGGAAGCAAACAAGATAGCAGGGCAAAAGTTGGGAGTGTGGCGGTTGGGGTAGGGGTGGGGGTGCGGTTGGGGGAAGGGGAGAGGGGGAAGGAGAAGGGAGAAGGGAAGGACTGGGGAGAGCTTGGGGGAG
>PVIU01009102.1:0-22595 GCA_004026605.1 Ondatra zibethicus | reverse complement strand
TCCAGCTAGGTCCTTGGGCAGCAAAGGAGAGGGTGCCTGAACTGGCCTTAAATTTCAGACACTAGATGGGCACATATGTGCTAACAATTATCTGCCATTAAAAGGCAGATATTTCTTCAGTCTTCTTGTAACAACAGTTGCAGCTCTGACCCTGCTGCACCCCAATCGTAAGCATCAAATGGTTTTCAAACTTTGTGCAAAGGTGGGAAAGAGTCCCTACTTCTTTTATGTACTGATCAGGATCCTGTGCTCCTCACTCCAGTGTCACAGACAGGAATGTCCTTGATCATTTGTAACTAGTTAGTATCTACTCACACGAGTGTGAGGCACAGCTGGGAAAGCCTGTGGAGAATTCCGAGTCTTCTTTTGTCTCTAAATTGATGCTGTAGAGCAGTGGTTCTCAGCCTTTGGGTTGCAACCCCTTGACGGCGGGGGGAGGGGGTGGTGGTAGGGGGTGGAGGGGGTGGTGTCAAAGGACCTTCCACAGGGGTCTCCTAAGGCCATTGGAAGTATCAGATATTTACATTATGATTCATAACAGTAGCAAAACTACAGTTATGAAGTAGCGACAAAAATAATTTTATAGTTGGAGGTCATCACAACATGAAGAGCTGTATCAAGGGACTGCAGCATTGGAAGCATGAGAACCACTATTACAGAGAATAATGAATGAGTGTCCTGGTGGAGGGAATTCATTGATTTGTCCTGTCAAACCTCAAGATAATTTGTATGCTGCCTAATGATGACCATTTTCAGTTTGCCTCTCCGGTAACTTTAGAGGTGTTCAGTAGCCCCTTGTCTTTTTCTAGACTGTGCTCTAGGATTGGCGTTTTCTTTTCTCAGGGCATTTCTGCTCACCCTGTACGATTCAGCCCAGGAGTCTGCTCTTATGAAAAAATGAGCCCTTCAGGTCCTTCCTGCTGCTTCTTCCAGGGAAACAGACATTTTCCCTGGCCTGCTCCATGACACCCTAGCCATTGATTCTTAATCACTTACTAGATCATACTGGCAGTTGTTGGACATTGTAACTGCTGTAACTTGTGTTTTGATAATTCAGCAAGATAGATTCAACAGGGACTATTGTCTTAATCATCAGTGTTTTGTCATGGATAGCAATTGTTGTCAAAGGAACAATAAAAAGTTAATAAAAGAAAATGATAGTATGGAGACCCTTGTTCTTATTACATATCTGTCAAATGTTCTGAGTAATCGTCTTTCCATATTGGAAGAAGTGATAGCTGATATTCTGCTATTTTCTCCTGTGAATGTTGTATTATTATTTAAACGTCCCGATTTAGAGTTATCCTGGGATACTTTAAGGCTGAGAAAAGATCCAGTGCTGGGGTTAATTTAAGGTATCTAGACTCCAGCAAATCAGACACTCTCTAAAAATGCTACACACTGGGGGATGCATGGAGTTAGTAATTCATCTGCTTTAAAACTTCTGCATGAGATACAAAACACCTGCTCTTTCAAGACTAGCCTGGATCATTGTTAGGCTCAGAGACAGACAAATATAGCATTTACTTCAGGTTTGTGTGGCTGAATTGCACACAGTTGTCAAAGCTGTAACTAGGTTGTGGAGTCAAACTCTGGACTCAGCTCTCATCAGTAACAAATTGTAATTTGGGCAAGATGTTTAAAGTTCTTTGTTTATAAGACGTTAAAAACACTGTTAAAATTTATGAACGATGCATAGCATTCAAAATATCAGTGCTTGCTTTAGCAGAAAGGTAAACAAAGATGATAATGTATTATTCTTGATGAAATAAATGTTAGCTTAAAAATCTTACTAAGTTGGACCTGATTTTTAAAAGTCTTTTTAATACATATTATCTGTTGGCAACATTATAATAAATATAATTTGAGCAATCACTAGGACTATGTCGCAAAGTCATTGACACTCTAGCAATACCCACCATGGATGTTTATGTCCTTTATGCGTATTTGTTTCTTGTGGAATGGTACAATGACAAACTGAAATATTACAGTGGTCTCAAGCCCATTCTTAGCAGTAACATTTCAGGTGACCACCATGGAGTTAGCAGTACCACTCTACTGTGTTTAACAATTCTCAGTGTTTATCACCTGTATCCATTCAGGGTCATCCTTAGTAGGTCCAGTCAGTCACTTTGAAGTAGGTGGACTGCGTTCTATACAGCAGAATTCCCATGGACTCCAACAGGCAGAAAAGAGAAATGACTGTCTTGTTCATGCAGCGTTTTCCTCAGTTCCAACAGGCAGAATCTAAGCAAGGCTAATACACAGAAAGAAGTGTCTGTCTCTTTGAACTTAGGACAGGATGGTGGGCTTTTCAACTCCAGAACATGTGTTCTTTAGTCAACATAAACAGGGTCAAAAGGACTTTCAAAGCAATCACTTGATTTTTTTTTTGTTGTTGTTTTAAATTAGTTTTGGGCTGTAAGCCTTAAGACTTTTCATCTTCCAAGGGCAAAGAATGACACTTCCTATTGCCTTTTTTATGTACATTCTTACAAAACTTAAACAGAAATTTTTACAAGGCACCTAAATCTTCTATATTATTATGTAGTGCCTTTGCTTATATAAAAACCTGATTGAATAGAAGATTATGGGCATTTCAAATATTAAGAAATCTTTTATACAACTGTATAAAAATAAGTGTTATTATTGTTTAACAGTTATTTTATATGTTTATTTATAGACTGTATTTTAATATTTTATGTTTTAATATCAATTGTCAACAAATAATAGGAGGAACTAAAGTTGTACACTTTCGCATTTAAACATATCTTTATGAAGCATGTGTTTTCAGACTGACATTCACTAAACCCGGATACTGGAACACACCTTCTGCCGTTAGAGGAGGGGTGCACACAACACTTATCACACGGAATTTCATTGCTTCTCTAGGCCGATGCCTGCTGCATACTGCTCAGCATTTTCTGTCTGGAATTTCGTTTATGATTATATTTGTGTTTATCTTTTCCACCATTGTCATTGGATCTGAGGTAGAAGATACGGCTTTGTCGTTTTAGATGATAGACTGCTCAACTGTAGGTGGCTACATCCACGCATTTTTTAGTTGAATGACGTAAGTAAATGCTGTTTGGGGATTGTCAAAACTGAGGTATGCCAGAGAGGTTCTGCACTGAGCACATATCGTACTCAGATATTTGGTAGCCAAAGGAGAATCTACACCACCAGAACAGATTTTCACTGAAGAGTTATGTTGTTTTCCTTTAATGCAAAGCTGCTGCTGAGAACCAGCTGCCTATTGATCCAATATACTACTCTGAAACCCTTGCATATGGATTACATCATGCAATTAATTCTTTGTCAGTGAAATACAATGAGGAGCCAAAGGTACCTTGGTATTAAGCTGTGATATTTCTACATGGGCATACAACGACACTAATGAAATCCTTTCCATTTTCTTTCCAAATATTCCTCCTAGCTAGTAGTAATCAACATTCTACTTCCAGACCACCATTTTTAAACTTCTACATATGAAAGTGAATACGCATTATGTATTACTTGTCTTTCTGTGTTTGGGATATTTCATGTGACTGGTTATCCTCTGGATCCATCTATTTCTTTTCTTTCTTTCTTTTTTCTTTTTCTTTTCTTTTCTTTTCTTTTTTTTTTTTTTTTGAGACAGGGTTTCTCTGTAGCTTTGGAGCCTGCCCTGGAACTAGCTCTTGTAAACCAGGCTGGCCTTGAACTCACAGAGATCCTCCTCCCTCTGCCTCTCTAATGCTGGGATTAAAGGCGTGCTCCACCACTTCCCGGCTCATCTATTTATTTTCAAGCGATAGTAATTTACTTTTCTTTGTTGCTGAAGGGTACCTCACTCTGTGTGTGTTTATGCATGTATGTATGTATGTGCACTCATGTCTTTTCCTGTGGATGGCTACTTAGGTGGACTCCATGTTTTACTTGTTGTGAATAGTGCTGAAATGGACATGCATGTCCAGGCACTTCTTTGGTTATATTTCCAGAAATGAGAGTGCTGACTTTATGGAGAAATCTATTTTTTAGCTTCTTTTTGGGAGGGGTCAGGGAACTCCATGCTCTTCTGCTTAACAGCATTGCTAGTTTTATCCCCACCAGTGGTATAGGAGTACTTTTATTCCCACATTCTTACCAGCACTTGTTGGTTTTCTTTTTATTTCTTTTCTTTCCATTCAAAAATTGACACTTCCTCCCCTTCTCCCATTCCCCTCCTGCTGCTCCCCCACTAACCCTCCTCCCTCCCCCTCCATCCTTAAGAGAGGGCAGGGTACCCTGCCCTGTGGGAAGTCCAAGGCCCTCCCCCCTCCATCCCAGCCTAGGAAGGTGTGCATCCACGTAAACTAGGGTCCCAAAAAGCCTTTACATGCAGAAGAGAGAGGTCCCCGTGCCATTATCGATGGCTTCTCAGTCCGTCCACATTGGCAGCCACATTAAAGAGTCCGGTTTGATCATATGCTCATTCAGTCCTGGTCCAGCTGGATTTGGTGAGCTCCCATTAGATCAGGCAAACTGTCTCAGTAGGTGGACCCACCCCTCCCGGTCCTGACTTCCTTGCTCATCTTCTTCCTCCTTCTGCTCTTCAACTGGACCTTGGGAGCTCAGTCCATTGCTCGGATGTGACTCTGGGTCTCTGTCTCTATCTCCATCCATCGGACGAAATTTCTATGGTGATATTCAAGATATTCATCAGTGTGACTAAGGATAGTGTTTTCTATTTCTATCCATTTGCATGCAAAATTCAAGATGTCATTGTTTTTTACCGCATAGATCCTTATCTATCACCATGCACAAAAATCAAGTCCAAATGGATTAAAGACCTCAATATAAATCCAACCACACTGAACCTGATAGAAGAGAAAGTGGGAAGTAGCCTGCAAAACTTGGGCACAGAAGACCACTTCCTGTGTATAACCCCAGTGGCACAGACAATAAGAACAACAATGAATAAATGGGACCTACTGAAACTGAGAAGCTTCTGTAAAGCAAAGGACACAGTCATTAAGACAAAAAGGCATCCTACGAAATGGGAGATCATCTTCACCAACCCATCAGACTAAGGTCTGATCTCCAAAATATATAAAGAACTCAAGAAACTAGACATTAAAATTCTAAATTACCCAATTAAAAATGGAGTAATGATCTGAACAGAGAAGTCTCAACAGAAGAAGTTCAAATGGCCAAAAGATACTTAAGGTCATGTTCAACTTCCTTAGCCATCAGGGAAATGCAAATCAAAACAACTTTGAGATACCATCTTACACCTGTCAGAATGGCTAAAATCAAAACCACCAAGGAGAGCCTATACTGGAGAGGATGTGGAGTAAGGCGAACACTCATCCATTGCTGGTGGAAATGCAAACTTGTGCAACCACTTTGGAAATCAGTGTGGCGGTTTCTCAGGAAATTGGGAATCAACCTACCTCAGGATCCAGCAATACCACTCTTGGAAATATACCCAAGAGATGCCCAATCATACTACAAAAGCATTTGTTCAACTATGTTCATAGCAGCATTATTTGTAATAGCTAGAAACTGGAAACAACCTAGATGCCCCTCAATGGAAGAATTGAAGTTGCTTGTAGTTTTCCGTGTAGGATTGAGGCCTTGTGGGCTTTCTCCTGTTTACTTCAGCATGTCTGTTTGTGCCCTTGTTCATCCTTGTTCAGCTCATGTTTCGGCAACCGTGTTGGTGAGACTTTATGGGTGTAGCTTCAGACATTAATAGGAGACCCAATCTTGCAGCAAACTCCCTGGTCTTCTGGCTCTTAAGTCTTTTTATCCCCTCCCTTCCTCCCTTCCCTAGTGTTCCCTGAACCTGAGGTGTGGGAGTGTTTTGTAGATGTATCCATTGGTACTGGGCACCACAACTCTGCATTTTGATTGGTTGTGGTTTTTCTGCAATAGTCTCTGGGCTGCTCATCAAGAGAGAAACCTAGCTAATTACTCAGTGCTAGTGAAGTTGTGGCTGTTGAAGGAGAACCCACAACCATCATTTTACTAAATCATCACAATCCCTGACAACATTTGCCCTTACTCCTCATCAAGGAAACCTCTCTTGACCACAGACAATATGCATGCTTTTAATTGCTTCTCCTCTAATTTAAATTTGTTATCCTCATTGAGTAAGAGTGCTGAAAGTAGAGAGTTTTGACTTCTTCTGAATCTAAGAAATGTTCCAGTTTTTTTATTATCCAGTGTGATGTTGATTGTGGATTTATTGTAGATAGCCTTTTCTAAGTTAAGGTATGATCTTTCTATCCTTAGGCCTTTCAGGATTGCATTATCAAAGGGTGAGAATTTTATCAGATAAATTTTTCTGTATTTCAATTTGGCATCATACAGTTTTCATAATATTTCTTTTTGTTTTCCTGTGGTATTCTTCATACAGAGTCTCTGCTGGACCCCATGCCATGTGGATTTTCCACTTCGTTTCTCCTCTGGTTTGGAGTCTCAGCGGATTATTGTATGTTCAGAATTTGTTGCTACTGGCACACATTCTGCAATCAATTAATTCAGTTATGTACTTTACAAACCACCCGTACCAACTACATTGACATGTAAAGAATTTATGATACTCTCCCAAATAAAGTCTATATTATTTGAAACTACCTCCTTTGTGGAGAGTAGAACGGAACCTTGTTGTTGTGTTATGCTTAGCTTGGTTCATCTACACAACCCCTGGAGCTGAAGTCATTAAAATTCATTTGCCCTCTCAGACTCTTAGGATAGCACCATAAAACTTTACTCTCAGCTTGTCTGGGTGGTGATGGGAATGAAACTTAGTCTGATCGATATTTTTAGTAAGAAGCAGAATTTTTAAAAGATTGTTTTCATTTGAAAAATAATAATTGTTTGTGGGGTACAATGTGCTTTTTGATATATGTAGAACAGTCATATTATTTTATGACCAGATCAATGTTTTAATAAGTAGAATAATATTCCAATGATGATTCATAGATGAGGATCATTTTTGTGGCTTTTCCAATACATTTAGAATGCACTGTGATCATCTTGCTGTAAAGTGAGAACACTGCCTTATAATAAGATGCATAGTCAAAGGAGGTCTGTACCATGTTCTAAAAACTCAGACCTAGCAGCTACAAGCTTTTTGGGAGGATACTGTGTTGTTCATCATTGCCTGTGGTATGTGTCAAGGCCAAGGTTACCTTTTAATTTATACAGCACCTTTGTGAAAGTGACATTCTATTTAGAAGTAATTATGCTGATTATTCCTAATTGTGGTATCGGCTGCCTATCAGCAGGCAATTTTAACCTTTAAAACCCATAACAATTGTTTTTCATGTTTGCAAGTCAGGATAACAATAACCTTGAAAAACTGCAGGTATTTTCTAATTAAACAGAATACTCATACCTCAGAATATTATTTAATACTCTTGTTATTTGTGTAGTAATAAAAGGAAAATATATAGGTTTAAATGTGATTTACCATGGGTGAATAAAAAGAATACTAGAAATTGTTCTTCTACCAATTGAAGACACCCACTTAACTCAAAAGTAATTTGTTTTCATTCAGGAATTTATTACAGACTTGTTATTCTTGTTGAATAACCCTCCTTCTATGTTTGGGGATTTTCCAGTGTATAAGGCAGATTCTGTGTCCCATTTTACAAGTAGAAACTCTTGGGACAAGGAACAAACATATAAGCTTAGGCAACACCAGACTGATGCAATGGACTTGGGCTTTGGAAGCTCATGAAGCAAAACAACAAAAACCCAGCCAGTGTGTTTCAATAGCACTGGTACAGCAGTAGCCCAAGACTCAGTTTCCAGACATGGAAGCAATAGCAGTTCTAGAGGCAGCGCTGGGTGCCTGGTTTAGGGGATAAAAGTTTAGCAAACAGTAGTGATTTTGTCCCATGATTCTGGTGACAGTGCAATCACAGTACCATCTTTGGGAAGTAACTTTGGTGTGGTCAGTGACTACATAGCCCCAGGCCTGTTTTAACTCTTGGAATGAGTTTAAGTGCTACTAATATGTTTAATAAAATTCCAGTAGGCGAAGATTACCACAGTTAACATTTACTACTTACAAAAAACCCAACAAGTCAGTGTATTACTATTATTATTATTAATTTATTTGTATTAGTTTGTATATTAGTGTGTTTCTGTACACATAAGTGTGGGAGCTCATGAAAGGCAAGAAGAAGGCATCATTCCCCATGTAGCTGCAACCACAGGTGGTTATGAGCTGCTTAATATCAGTGTTGGGGATCAAACTCAGGCCCTCTGCAAGGACAGCAAAAGACCAGAGGCATCTCTCTGGTCCCCAGTGCATTATCCTGGATAAATTCTGTGTACTAGGATTTCCTGAAGGAAATTTGTATGTCTAATTCCAGGGCTATGCTCCTAATAAGGGATGGGTTGGTTAATTTCACATGTCAGGCACATGTCAGGTTTTTTTTTTTTTGAGCCTGTCCTGGAACTACCTCTTGTAGACCAGGCTGGCCTCGAACTCATAGAGATCTGCCTGCCTCTGCCTCCCAAGTGCTGGGATTAAAGGTGTGTGCCACCACCGCTCGGCTTGCTCTTTTAACTCTTACCGAAGTGCTCAACAGAGAAGCCTTCAGAACAGCAAATGCCACACAGGATTCTGTGAACTCAGGGATTAAAGGCATGTGCCACCGCTGCCCGGCCCTCACATGTCACTTTTATTTGTGAAGAAAGGGCTTTCTCCTTTGCACTTTTTTGCTAAGTTCTTTGTTCCAATCTATTGAACCAACTGTTTTTACTTGAGGATTTGAAGGTGTTTTTCACAGACTTCCTGAGTTGTATAGGTTGTCTATACTGTCATTAGCCCATTGCTTCAAGAAAACTTTTTTCTTTTTAAAAAGTTTATTGATATATTCTCACATGTTTAAATGATCAAATCCAGTAGTTTTAAGAATAGTTATGGAGTTGCACATCTAACATAATAACCTCATTTTAGAATATTCTCATTGGCCCCTAAGAAATTCCATACACTTCAGCCATCCTGCTCTCTTACTCTCTGGTCTCCTCTTTGGCACCATCAACCAAAGTTCTTACCCTTCCTGTTCCCCTCAGGTTTGCCTGTCTGATAAGCATCAATGTGCTGTTGTTTGAGGCTCACATCTTTTATCTAGTGCAGTGCTTTTGAGATTCACCTATATATTTGGCATAAATATGTATTTTTTAATTTAATTTTTTAAAATCAGATGCCACGTACTATTTGATTTTACTTAAATACCATGCTTTGCTTCTCGTTATTCAGCCATCTGACATTTGGGGTTTAGTTAAACACTTTGGGTATTATGACTGATGTTTTATTGAGCAGTTGTGTACAAATTTTGTTCATGTTTTTGGTTCTTTTCTTTTTCATTTAATTTACTTGTAAGAATGGCTGACGTCCTGCAGTAACTATATTTAGTCTAGTAAGGCCCTGCCAAAATTTTGTTAGAGTGGCTTCACCATGTTGCACTCAATGTAATTTCAACTGACTCATATCAACTCTTTCAGTTTGTCTATATTCTTAAACTATGTTATTATTTGCCCTTTTTCTGGTAGTTACCTTGGTTGATATAAAGTTCCCTCTCATGATGGAGTTGATTTTTATTTCTTCATGCTTCAAATTACTACAGAAGCTGAGACATCTCATTCTCTGTCAGAGAATGACTCCAAAAAGTCAAAGGTATGGTTCAGCTTAGTCCGATGTCTGAGAAACAGTGGGAAGCAAAGGTTTAAGTATCAAAGTGTACAATGAACCAGGCTAAAAGATACAAAGTCTAGCTCCATGAGATAGCCAAACAGCCAGGAGGGGACTGTTGTTGTGGGATTCCCCTCTGTATGCTGTGAATAACTATCATCAGTTAATAAAGTAGCTGCTTGGGCCTATGACAGAGTAGAACAGAGCTAGGTAGGGAAACCTAAACTGAATACTGAGAGAAAGAAGGCAGAGTCAATGAGATGCCATGTAGCCATTGGTGGAGACAGATTCTGGAACCTTGCCAGTAGGCCATGACCTCATGGTGATGCACAAATTAATAGAAATGGGTTTATTTAAGACATAAGAGCTAATCAATAAGAAGCATGAGCTAATAGGCCAAGTAGTGTTGTAATAATACAGTATCTGTGTAATTATTTTGGGTTTGGGCAGCCAGTAAATAAACAAGCAACCTCTGTCAACAGACTGTGATCTGTGGTTCTACCCCTAAATAAAGAAACTCTTATTATACTCAATTTTGAGTTAGTGTGGGACTACTTTATAGCATCCATCTAAATCTGGTGCCCAACCCACAACCCTGAGATTAAGAGTCTCATGTTCTACTAACTGAAGCCTACACTGATTGGCTAGTAGTCAGGCAGGAAGCATAGGTGGGTTGACCAGACTAGAAGAATTTTGAGAACAAGAAAGGCAGAGTCAGTCACTAGCCAGACACAGAGGAAGCAAGACAAAAATGCCTCACTGAGAAAATGTACCAAGCCACGTGGCTAAACCTAGGTAAGAATTATGGATTAATTTAAGTTGTATGAACTAGTTAATAATAAACCTGAGCTAATAGGCCAGTTTATAAATAATATAAACCTCTGTGTGTTTCTTTGGGACTCAACAGCTGCAGGACTGGGCAGGACAGAAACTTCCGTCTATACCTCTAGTTGAGGGAATTTGGGTTTAGTTGTCAAGTTGTTTGTCAAAAGGAACATGCTTAGCTGTTGGAGAGTACATGAGAAGTTAATGTTGGAGGTGGTGAAAGAGGAACCAAGATGGTGTTCACTGTTTGCTGTTCCTCATGTGTTAATAAACAGGACCTCCCTTCTTCCTGTATGAATTCCCATTGGTATCTCCCATTCTAGTACCTGGCAAGAAACTAGGCAGCCAAGGAATCCGGAGAGGCATGTTTCAAATCTGAGCTCATATAAGTAACCTCAGAATATATTTCAAATCCCAGTCCAATAACGAGACTAACGAGACAGTTACCACAGAGAAGGAAGAATAAGCCAATCAGATCTTGACAGTGAGAGACAATTGTAGAGCTTGCTGGTGAGATGTGATGGACATGTGAAGAAATATTTCAATTAGCAAATATGCAATAAACATATTGAGCTACTAATTTATATGGGATTTTGGAAGGTTATAAAGGCTAAGAAAAAAATCAAAACCAATATGGAAGACTAGGAAGACTAATTAACAAAAGATATGACTGAGGATTTGAAATTTTAAATAATGTGTTAGGATTGGATATGATGGGAAAAAGATTAGAAGAAAATGGAATTTTGCCATAGTACTATGCTGGTGGACAGCCCTGTAGTCAGAATTAATAACTAGTGTAAGAGTCTTCCTTGTGGAAGCATGCTTAGCACAGTTACAAAACAACAGAAATGCTGGTGTAGATGGGGTCAGAGATCATAGTGAAAGCTATATGTGGTCATATACAACACACAGGACCTTGGAACTCTGGAAACAGCCCTACTTAGTAACTGAAAGACCCTGAAAGAACTTAGCATGGGGAGACAATGATACAGGATAAAAAGGGCTTCCCTGTTTTAAATATACTTCTCTGCTTAGCTCTTTCCTGTTCATGTACTAATGAATATTCCTCACATAGCATGGCCAGGAAACGGTTATTTCCTGTTTTATTGATAATTTCAGTTGGACCTAGAACAGATAATGGTTTCCTCAAAGTGTTAGAGAGCTGTTAGCAGGCTTGGACCTAATCCTACTCTCTCTCTTTTTTTATTTTTATTGAGCTCTACATTTTTCTCTGCCCCCATCCTTACCTCTCCCACCCCTTCAACCCTCTCCCAAGGTCTCTCTTGGAAAAGCCTGGAGGCCACAGTTCCAAAACCCACCCTTGCTCACACACACAGGGAATTCAAGTCCTCTGTTCCTGCTCTACAGAATGTTCTCTACACTTTGATAACTATGCTTCTCATAAATACTTTTTCCCTCCTGAATCAAAGCAACTTGGAAAACTCTTCAGGAGGAAAGATAAGCAAGAAAAAAATGATGTAGTTTGACAGATGATTGAGTGTACTTAGAATTCATAGATTTCTTCATAAAATGTGCTTTAATAGCCATAAAGGAAGGTATTAGGGATTAAAAATTTCACGGTATTTTAATGAATTTAAATGAAAATATAGAAATGAAATTTTGCCATCTATTACCACATATTCAAAGAGTATGGACTTATTAAATATACCTACTATAAGTATTTCAACCTGAAAATATTTTATTAGGTAATTACAAGTTGTATATATGTGAACTTCTTATAAATACAGATTTTTCACTAATATATATATTAAACCAGGCAATTAGTGACCTTGTATAGCCTTAATGGATATCTTTTTGATCTTTGTTTGGCCTGAAGGGAATTTACTCCAATCTTATTATTCTGCATGGCCAGAGTCATGCTTGATTTCCTTAACTTTTGGCACATGGTCAAAGGCAAAGGAAGCTGACTGTTCTGTTAGTGTTAAATTGTTACCATTTTATTTGATGGAATAATTGTCCAGACACTAATTGGAGGTTTTCTGAGGGAATTATGCAGTAACAAAAATCCAGTTCAGATTCAGAGCTGGCCAGCGTTGTTTTCACATTTATTTTGTGTTTCTTGGGTTTGATATCAAGCCTTCCGGCATTTGGTGCGCAATGCGAGGAGGGGAGCTCTTTGAAGTTGGTCAGGTACCTGTTTCTAAGAGACTGCCAGACACCAAAGAGAATGTGAATTGACTGCTGGGTTAGAAATGTCAGCGTACTTATCTTGGGAGGCAGAATAATAGAACAGTTTACAGAAGCACTAAAGATAGATTAGATTAGATTCTATAGTAACTAGGGTTGTTGCTTTCTTTTCAACAAATGTAAAATACCAACACAAGATGCTCCTTTTTAATTTACTTTTTCTTTTTCAGAAGAGAAACTTAAAACACAAGTCAATTATTTTTTATATTTCCCTCAAACTATATTAGTTTTTTCTCCTGATACTTAAAATAAAAATAAAAAAAAACCTGGGATATTTTAGCCACCTGTCTAGGATTCTAAGTCAGTATTTGAGAAGAGTGAAAAAAGACTCCGTCTGAACTTTACCATTAGAGGGTAGACTGGATTTGGGGGAGAAGTCAAGTAAACTCTGTCAGATATGCAAGCACGGTCATCTTAAAGTTGGCACCGTTGAAGGAAGAGACCTCCACTCGCTTTCCTCTGCAGGTCTGTGTTGAACCTCAATGAAAAGGGCTTATTATATTTTCCCTATCCATTTATTCAGTTTCCTCTTATTATTTAAACTTATGAACTTAAAAATGTCTGCCTGTCTTGGTTTATCCATGAACTTTGAGCAAATGATGTCAGTTTGCCTTAAAAGGCCCTAAAAAGCTATAGTGTGTGGGTCTCAGAGGCAGCAGTCCCAGTAGAAGGGAGGACCCTGGGTGAACAAGGCACCAGCATATCTACTAAAAATTCCAAACAAAAGCAATAACAACCACTTATGGCAAGGATCACCTCAGAGAGGTCTTAGAAAATTCTATCGAACTTCCCCAATGTGAAAGCCAGGAGTTATGGTTTTCAGGTGTATTTTGGGGGTGAATGACTACATTGAATTTGAAGCCCAAACTTCACATTTGCATTCCAAGGCTTGATGTGTTCTCATGTACCTTGAGTATAATTATACCAGCTCTGTATATTCAGAAATTTAAGAAGAAAATGACACATATTAGGTTTTCTCATGACACTTTACATTTGATAAGTACTTACATGTTTTAAGAATGAACATTTTAAGCATTATATTCAAACAGTGAGATACTTAGTACAATTGCTAGGTTGAAACATGCACACAAAGCTTCTTAGACGTCACCGAGTGGTTGTGTGACAAGCCTGTATGACCATCTGCTATTTCAGTTTTCATTTTGAATTTAATCCTTGAAGTCATTACATTCATTTTTGATAGTGCACTCATATCTGTATCTGGTTGCTGATTGTTTATTGGAATTATTAAAATAAGCTCAAAAATATATGACTTGGTCTTTTAGACACTTGAAATTGGGAAATAATCAGGTATCTGTGGTTTGGGCTTCAAGGAAGACATGAGGCCCAGAGACTAATGGCATGATAACCCACCACAATTTACCATCAAGGCAATTATTTTAGACAGATAGTTTTAACAACCCACTCGAATGTTTGGAAAGACAAAGTTTTAGGGCACAACTCATTTCCAGAAGTTTTGTGGTTTGGGAATAGCTAGTTGTAGCAAGCGAAGGAGATGACTTGTAAGGAACAGAGACTGGAAGACACATCTGCATTTTCAGATGTTCCCTCTTTTGTTCTGGGCCCCAGAAATGTGCCTACATAAGACAGAAAATCATACATAGCCCATAACTGGAGAAAGGGAAATAGCACAATATATTCCAAACATAAATTCGTAAGGGAAGAAGTTATAACACCAAGAAAGAAGACTGCCAAAAATACTAATATACATTAGATATAGATATATCTATATAGATATAGATTTCTAGAACCTTGTCTAGAAAGGGATACATACGTGCATGTATGCATCCATCCATCCATCCATCCATCCATCCATCCATCCATCCATCCATCCAAGTGTCACTACCTCATTTCTTTCTAAAACAACTTTCTGTTACCTAAGCACAGAAAACCAGAGTTCTGTTCCTGGAAGCATGTGTGCTGTCGTCTGGCTCATCTGTAACTAGCTCACGTTCCTGGACTAATATGCAGACTTCTTTTCTGGCCAGAGACTCACAGGTTTGCGTCTTCTCTGATTCACACACACACACACACACACACACACACACACACACACACACACACACACACATATCAACACATCCTTTTGTAACACAACTGACTTACACTCTTACACTTGAAATATATTGTGATATTCCTCCCTGGCCCCCCTTTTTTTTCAGTGAGAAAACAGGAGGAGGACTACATAATGCAAAATAAAGCAATGACTGTGACTTGTTCTTTGTCCTGCAGTGGGAAGCAGCTGGCTTAGGGACTCGGAGATGCCAGTGTCTGGCTTGATAGCTTATAATACATATATTAAATCGTTACCTAGATTCAGGTAGCAAGTTATAGAGGCAAATGTGAGTCTTTCTTTCTGCATTAAAAGATATTTCTAGTGTTTTATAATTTACTTATTTTTTAATGTGTGAACAAAAAAAATGAAAAGGATTGCAAGATTGTTTTTTTGTTCTTTAAGCTTCTAAATTTGACTGCAACTTACTTTAGCACTCAAAGCATTTAGTAATCAAAATTAAATGATGATTCTTTTTTTCTTTTGAAGTTATTTTCTTGGAAAAAACAATCAAGAGAAAGACATGCAAGAGAGAGAGAGAGAGAGAGAGAGAGAGAGAGAGAGAGAGAGAGAGAGAGAGAGAGACATGCATGTTTGGGCAGTGATTTGACCAGATAGCCTTTTCTGCTCAGTGTCTTGGAGGGAATTTCTGAAAGTTTTCATTCAACAAAGGGATATTTTTGAGCAAAGACTTCCAAATCTTTCTATTCTTCGAGGTTGACTACCCATCACTCTATCCATCACTCTTGTGGGAAAATCAGTAATTTGCTCTTTTGTTTTCACAGTAATGTAGAGCTTGTTTTACACAGGTGTTGGTTGCCTTTGCTCAGCATTGTATTTTAAGGCTTCCTCAATCTCTTGGAAAACCTCTGTTCTGTTTTCGTGTGAAAAGGGTGTGCTGCAATTGTTAAATGACAGACCCTGGACACTTAGGACATTTTTCTGATTCATACTTTGTGCTTGTTGCATGTGATCCTAAAGATTTTAAACAATAAGTTAAAGACTCAGGTTTTTTTTTTTTTGTACTGGCTGACATGTTGGTATCTTTTGTTGCATTTATATTCCCTCTTTCTCAGATTGAGTATCTCTACCCAATAACCGCCCTTCTGTCTCCTTCAAGTACCTAGAACAGGGCTTTACACAGTTAGAATGGGGGACGTAGGCTCCACAGCAGCCTTCACCACAGGACATGGATTTAGGAATATTCATCCACAGAGGTATAGGGTGAACTTATGAAGCTTGACGTGGTGGAGGCAGATTTGGAATCTCTGCGGGAGCAGCCGTTGGCACTTGGGTCTCTGGGCACCGCCCTCTTCTTCCGGCTGGACTTGGCTGGGTCCCCGTCATTGGGGTCAAACAGCACGGTCACCGACTCCATCCTGCTCACGGTGTACAGGCTGCTCTGCCGCGTGGGATGAAACCTGGTGGTCTTGAGCTCCAACTCGTCGTAGGTGGAGACTTGGATGAAAGGGCACCAGCGAAGTGCTCTCTTGAAGCCTGCGCGGAATCTGAGAGGTAGGAGAGAAAAATTGTTTTCAAGTGAGCATTGCCTTCAGCTGCCTTCAAAAAGGATATAGACTAACACTGGCTTTGAATTTAGTCAAATTCTACAGAGACTTAAGTCTGTGCTATAGAATCAGTTCAGTGAGTTCTTGTTCAAAAGGAATCATTTCCGTCAATGGGGGAAATAATTCATCAAATTGGAAAAGCATGGGGTTATCAATGTGGGAAACTGCTTGTTGGCAATGAACTCATATATTTACATAATTAATTGCATGAGGTTGGCAAGTTAAAGTATTTAAAAATGGCATACTATATTTCAAAAAGTTTTTTTCCAGAAACAATCGGACATTTACGAATTTGACTCATTTAATGTTAGAATTAATTGTTAATATTTATGGTTTTACTTAATCATCTATAAATATGTGAAATCCTTCTCACTGTACATCATTAAATGAAGTTGATTTAAAACAGATTTATTGCTTGTACAGTGGTTTAAACTGAGGTATGGCTTATGCAATTAGTTTAAAAAGAATGAAATATTTAACCAACTTAAGGCACAGGTCTCTTGGTGTCTTTCCAAATTAGGAAGTTAGATTGTGTAGTCACTTACATCTACATAAAGAACCATTTCTATTGGTCTATAAAATCCACTGGTTTGTTGAGGGAATTGTCAACCATGTGGAATTTTGCCCTACTCCTCTTTGTGTTCAATGTACTGACAAAGTGGGATTTGGTTTTTGAATTTTTAATTTTTTAAAATACGGAGGGCACAGTTAACTTCTTTACAGTATTACATTGGCTCATCAATGCTCGTGCTTTATTACATTTGTTCGTCAATGTTCCTGCTTTATTTAAAGACAAGATCTCACTTTGTATCCTTTGCTCAATGCAAATTCACAATCTCCCTGTCTCAGTCTTCTGGACTGCTGAGATATCAGGCATGTGCCACTACACACGGCACAACGATGATTTGTCTTTAAAAAGATCTGCTTGACCTCTCCAACATTCTCACTAGTCATCCCATGGAAACTACACGCTCTCTGTCACTCTGCAAGACTGTGTGGGCAGGACAGGAATTCTCCTTGCTTTGACAGTGATGTCCATTTTGAAGGATATTGATAGGAGAACTTTCTTAGCCGAGCCCATCATGTATACCATTATATCCCCTCCCATAGAAAATGTATTTTATTTCTTTTAAGAACTCTCATGTCTTTGGGATTGTGGATAAACCTTCACTCATGAGGAATTCTTTTACAAAGCTAGATACAATTCTGAAGGTTATAAAGGGAGAAGTTGTCTTTTGTAAAAACCACCCAGTGAAAACCTCTAGCGTAGTGATTATTGACCTGTGGGTCATGGCAGCTTTGGGGATTTAACTGCCTTTTCACAGGGGTAGCCAAAGACCATTAAAAACAGATATTTACATTACAATTCATAACAGTAGCAGAATTACAGTTATGAAACAGCAATTGAAATAGTTTTATGGTTGGAGTTCATCACAACATAAGGAACTGTATTAAACGGTCTCAGCATTAGGAAGGTTGACAACCACGGTTGTGCTGACACTTTCAAGAACCTAAGTTTTAAGATGGGACATTTTGTGAGGTATAAAAAGCCTACATCAATCTTTGTGTTCCCCTCTGAGTTCTTACACTGTCTCCCATGTCTGTGCTTAAATCAGCACCAAGAAACCAGAGTGGCATGTGCTTCCAGGGAAGGTGGAAGTGTTAAGAAACCTGTGCCAGCATATTGCTTTTACCTTTTATTCAAACAGCAGTAGATGATGGGGTTGTACATGGTTGAGCTCATTGCTAGCCAGAAGCTAGCCAGGTAGATCTGCTGGATGTATTTCCACCGGTTCAGCTGTTGGTAGATGGCAGTGAGAACGAAATAAATGTGGTAGGGCAGCCAGCAGATGGCAAACGTCACCACGACAACGATCATCATCTTTACAACCTGGGAAGGAAGGGTAAAATCACTGTGAGCAAGTTAAACAGTCATTAGAATAGTTTCAATAACTTTCTACAGGTTATTTTTAAGCAATACATAAAATATATAGCATGAATAATTGAAGCACTGCAGATGGTAAAAATGCATATACTCTCTCTCTCTGTATATATATATATATATGCATACATACATGCTTATCTAAGCTAAATATCAAAAGGTATATTATGTCACAATTCCATCTTTACCTAATAGTAAGTGACAGTAACACAAATATAAATGAGTATATTTTCATTGGTTTGAACTAGGGCTAGGGATGTAGTTTAGTGGTAGAGTATTTGCTTTATGCACAATAAGAGCCTGGTTTGATCCTTTGTACCATGCACACACAAAAATTGATCTAAGAATGTGTTTACAAAATCCCATGGAGAGGGAGGCAGGAGCTAGTTTAGGCTGTGATAACATGGAATGTGTAATGGTGATGATATATTTAGGGAAACTAAGCCATTATAAAGGTATATTATTCTACAAGAGATGGACTGGTTCTTCATTCTTTGTTATAATCTTTTCAGAGTTATAGACCATTAAAATTTTGTTAATATTGTGCTCACTAGGCAACTGTCTGAGTATTTTTTGTAGAGATACTGTCTCTGAATAGTGATTATTAATATAATAATCTAAGAAAATTTCACTAACTTACAATTTATAAGTAAGTGTTCAGTTTATATGGTTGATTTGTGTTAGTGCCATTTACTGGTAGGTGGGGGTCGGAGAGATGGCTTAGTGGTTAAGAGCACTGCCTGCTCGTCCAAAGGTCCTGAGTTCAATTCCCATTATCCACATGGTGACTCACAACAATCTGTAATGAGATCTTGTGCCCTCTTTAGGAAGAGACCTGGTCAGTCGTCCTCATCAACTTAGACCATAAAACTCAATATGACAAGTTCAACAGAACCACAATATATGGGCTACCCATGCATGCTTCAGCATTGCCAGGGCGTTAATTTCATTTTTTTTTCAGAGATGGATGTTGTTTTCAGAACAAGGAGAGTTCCTGTCCTTCTCACAGAATCTCAAAAGGAATCTTCTTAGATACTAAGTTTCATTTCTTTGCTTCCATAAGTTTGAAATTTAATATCCTAGAAGATTCCATTTGAGTAGGACAAGATTGTGTACTGATTCCTTTAGAGTTGAAATCTTCCACTCTGAAGGAAGGCCCTTGAAGGCTTAGGGAGCTCTAAGTGGAAATGTTTCCTTGGGGAAGTAGAGTGGGAGGCTCATGCATGATACTCAAAGGTTAAGCAATCCATATATCCCTGAAAGTCAAATATTGCAGGTTCTTGGGGTTTCTCCCTACGGTTATAGAAATAGTAGATGGTTGCTGGAGAAGAGATCTGACCTGTCTGCTGCCTTCCAGTCATGCAGATACCATAGGGATGCAGCTTTCCTGAGTCAGTGTTTGTTTGGGGATGCAGTTGTCTTGTGTTGCCTCTGCTCCCATAAATAACCCTTTGCCCATATTAATTTCAGCAACACAAATGAACTGATTGTTTTATTGATTTGAACTCCATTGTAATTATTACTTTTATCTGGCATTTGTTTCCTATCTGGTATGAATAGAAGTTTGTGTCACGCCTCCCCATGTAATGTCCATACAACACATCTGGTTCTTGAACAGGGACCAACAGAAGCAGAGATGGGTTGGGAAGGAATGGCTCCTCTTCAATGAGTGCTGACATAGAACTGAGGCTGATATATGTAAGGGTGGGGAATCCACAAGAGAAATCCTAGAATGGTGCTTTCTCCCATGTGATATGGAATAATGTACCTTTTAGCTATGGTGTTTTCACAGGACTTGTTCTGGGTGACAAGAAACACAATCAAGGGATGAGTTTTTTATCCAGAAGGAAAACCTTGTGTGTGTGTGTTTGGGGGGGGGGAAGTCCTCAGGAAAAATCCTAGTGGATATTTCTTACTTTTTGTGATATGCAATGTCATGCCTGTTTGAAATCAAGCTTGATGAGTGGAGTCTTCTGTATGATCACAGAGATGCCATGAGAACAATTAAAGGTAGAGAGCAAATATTCCAGTCCCTAAGGGTAACATATAAGGGACAAGAGTGTTGGCAAGACATTGGTGAGGGTGCCTGGCTCACGCTATGTGTACTAAGAAATGCATGTGAGACCAACATGGCAGCCAGAGGGAACTTGTTGAGGTTAAGTGGAATTAAGAAGGGAAAAGATGTGCTTAGCATCTCCATGTTAGTCTCCAATTTGGAAAGGAAATTGGATAAAAGAGAAATTGAGGTGGAAGTATTGAATTTTTCTTTCTTTTTTTTCCCCTCGAGACAGGGTTTCCCTGTAGTTTTTAGAGCCTGTCCTGGAACTAGCTCTTATAGACCAGACTGGCCTCAAACTCAGAGAGCTCTGCCTGCCTCTGCCTCCAGAGTGCTGGGATTAAAGGCGTGCGCCACCACCGCCCAGTGTGAATTTTTATTTCTTAAAGTTAGCAGGATATAAAGAAAAGAAAGCGTGTGTGATGCCCAGTCCACTAGACCAAATGGAACCACGCCCACAGTTACTGAGGAAGAGATTCTTAGGACTGGTATGGATCTTTAGTGGTTTTGTTGAGCCATATGGTGGAACACGATTTTTACAAAACAGAGGAAGCTTTAGTGGATTCTAGAGCTGAATCTATCTTAATTCATGGCAAGCCCCCCAAAGTACCAGGGACAGCGGCAATCGTGAGAGGGTAAAAGTCAGCCCAGATAAAAGCTAGCAGAAAGTATGCTGGATGTGGAAATTGTGTGCCGATACTGGGGCTCTCTTCATAGCCACATGTCCCTGAGGGAGAGACAATGGGAATGGTTACAGCCACATTTCAGGTGAAGAGTCTACCAGACTTCAGGTGTAGAGCACAGTCAGGCAAGCTATGAACAGCCACCCACCAAGACCTGACAATGATGGCCATAACCATTTCATAAACACTGATGTACAGAATGGGGCTAAAGAACAGCCTCTGTGCTGTGTCTGGATTAACTAAATGAAAGGATGGGTTATTAGAACACTAGATAAAGAGTATTACACACCTTTAATCCTAACACTCAGGAGTCAGAGTCCAGCTTGGTCTAATTGGTGAGTTCCAGTTCAGTCAGAGTCACATGGTGAGTTATTGGAGGCATCACCCCAGTCTGGAGCCCCAATGGAGCAGAATGCTCCATCTCAAATCCCCTCTCCCTTGGACCAGACTCCACCTCTGAACTCCAACTCCCAGCCTGCCAAGCGCTGACCCTTCCCCAAGGGAGGGTCAGGACCACTCCCACAGGCTATTTAGGCTCTCACCAGAAAAAGGAATATGTAGTTTTGGGTTTTATGTTTGTTCTCCCTCTGTCTTCCCCCTCACCATGCTCCCTGCCACCCGAGAGTGCTGCATTTATTCATTGCGGGCATATTTAATTCAGTCTAATCTGGTTTGATAGGAGTTCTTTGTGCAGGCAGAGAGGCCCGTCTTAAGATTTTTTTTTAACAGTGAGACCCAGTCTAACAAACAGACAGGCAGACCAAACAAACCATTAATCCAGAGTTTAAGTACAGGAGGCACTCTGAACGGTCAGGAAGGGACAGTCTTAGAAGCCTTTATATATAGGGTTGAGGAAGGAAAATTACAGTACCAGAGGTGTGCTGATTTTCTATGAGTTGTTATTCAGGGAGGCTCCCAAGGCCCCACAAATCATAAAGGCTATTATCTCTCTTGTTAGTGGTATGCCAGAACTAGCTGATAAGAACCTATATTGTAAGCATATCATGGTAGTAATGTTAAGGTCATCTAGAAATTAGACATTATTCTAATTCTAACTAACATGAATATCTACATAAACAAAGCCTGTAGGAAGTTATATGAGGCCCACATGAGTAAAGACAACTCCTATACTCATGTATCAGATGAAATATTTGCATATACACATTGTACTTGCAACCTATTTTCTATACTTCATTAGTCACAATTAACTTTGATGTCATTTTTTTTCTAATTGGAAATACAGCCTTTGAGACTATTGTAAGATCTTGGCACTCTCTGTCTGCCGGATTTCACTAATATATGCAGATCCGTCTTTGAGACCTGCGATCCGAGGATCTGAGGAAAGGCGGAGGCTGCAGTCTAATGCTGTCGACAGTTTTATCTCCATTTCTGTGTACTTTCATAGATGGACGTAACAAAGAAAACAACGATCGATGGACTGTTGTTTGAGTTCAGAAAAAAATGTAACTAAACACCAGTAAGCACATAGTAAATATTTAAAGAGCAGCCCTGTCCCAAAACTTCCTCAAGACAGACCAGTTTAAACACAGTTGCCTGGCACATACT
>PVIU01009101.1:0-78545 GCA_004026605.1 Ondatra zibethicus | reverse complement strand
CCTAAGTGCAAATTGAGTTGAATCTTCCTGAGTGCTTGACCTGGCGCTCAGCCTGTAGTTTGATAAGAACTTTGACATGGGCTTTTCTCCTCATTTTCAGACAATACCAGGAATGTTTGTTCTGTGAAAAATAAGTTACTCAAGTATCCTTTATTAGTTTCATATACTATGTAAATTAAAATTAAGTGAAAGTGACAAAAAAAAAAGAATACTGTAGCACCTTATGTGACTGAAATGTGTCCCTTCCTATGAGGGGAAATCAGACGGGATTTAGTTGAAAGAGTTCAATTATAATTTTCCTAGGCACAGGCTACAGGAGTAGGGTAGGCTTGGAATCATCCTTCACACATTCAGGCTAGCAGTTCCTTTTCTATCAAGCCTTGCTTCTGTCCCTTTACTACATGTAATGCCATTGTCCTTCAGGTGGGCTCCATAGGCAAGAGCTCCCCTATCTCAATTACTTCCCAAACGATAATGAATCCTACAAAGGCAGAAACGGAATAGCACTCAGTTCAGGACTGCTAAGGACATACAATAGAGGGTAAATATAGATATCCATCTAAATTTGGGAGAGTACAAGGTCAGACATGGTATTTCAGTGAAAACCCAGAATTTCTAATCATTTGAGTTGTTTGCTTAGCATGTGATATTTCCATAAATTCACATAGCATGCACTGAAAAATATCCACACTTTTTCTACAAACCCTATTCCAATTTGTAGTAATCACTGTTGTGCTGAGAAAGAGAGAGAGAGAGAGAGAGAGAGAGAGAGAGAGAGAGAGAGAGAGAGAGAGAGAGAGAGAATATAACACTTAACACTTTCTTTCTATGTCTGGTATATTTCATCTAGTGCCCTCAAATTCCTTCCATTTTGCTTAAAAATGATAGGATTTCATTCTTCTTTGTGGCGGAAAAATACTTCATTGTGTATGTATATACACCACATGTTCATTCCCTTCAGCTGTTGACTGGTACCTAGAATGATCCCATATGTTATCTATAGAGTATTATAGTACTTCAGTAAACATGGGTGTGCAGGTGTCTGGTGTGCTGATTTTGTTTCTTTTGGATCCATACATGGAAGTGGGATAACCAGCATCATATGGCATATCTACTTTTGGAGTTTTTGAGAAGTCTCCATACAGCAGTAATGCTGCACTAACTTACATTCCCACCACTATTATATCAGAGTTCCTCTTTATCCACATCCTCAGCAGCATTTGCTAATTGTTTGGACAATAGCTATTCTAACTAGAGTGAGCTAGAATTCTGTAGCTCTGGTGCCTAATGAGATTGAACGTTTTTTTTTTCAAATATTTGTTGGTCAATGTATTTCTTCTTTTGATAAGATTCAGATCATTTGCCATTTTTAATGGGATTACTGTTTTTTTTCTGTGAGTTTTTTTTTATTTCCTTATCTACTCTGCATATTAGCCCTCTGTCAGATTAATCACCAGCCAGGATTTTATTTCATTTCCTAGGTTGCCAATTCACTTTGCTGATTGTCTCCTTTTCTGTGCAGAAGCTCTGTAGATTAGTGTGATTTCATTGTCAGTTTTTGCTTTTGTTTCCTACTCTTGTGGTTATACCCAGAAAAAATGCTGCCAGTGACTTCAGTTTTATTCTAGCAGATTCAGATCTCAGTGTAGGTCTTTGACTCATTTTGAGTTGATTTTATTTTTGAGACAGGGAACTACTATGTAATTCATGATGGTCTTGAACTCATGACCTTGTCTTAGCCTCCTGAGTGCTAGGATTTCAGACATGCACCACCATGCCCAGCTTGTTAATTTTTATACAGGCTGAGAAATATGCATCATGTTTCAGTCTTCTAAAGTAGTCTATTTTTAAGCATCTTTATTTTCTAATAAATGTCTTTGATTATAAGTTTATTTCTCAGTACCACTTTGGCTGCTTCCTACTGGTTTTGATAATTAATGTTGGCATTACCATTAACCTCCAAATAATTGACATTTTTGTTTTTATTTCCTGTTTAACCCGTTAATTTAGAACATGTTTTAAATATCACAATTTTGGATATTGTCATGGTCTGATTGTGTTTTTCCTGATTCATATGTTGAAACTTAGTCACTATTTTGATGCTATTAGAAGGTAGAAGAAATTATGCCTGGGATTGATGTTCTTATTATAAAAGAGGCTCCAACTGGCTGGATAGCATGCGCCACCTTGTAAGGTTGTTACCCATGAAGGTTTCTTCTTGGTTCTTGTCTTTTCCCATGAGATATTTCAGCTGAGAGATGGATAGTTTAAGGATATTTTTATTTAGCAAAGTGCCCATTCCAAAGAGAATTGGCATGAGCTCTCCTGAAGAGTGGATGACAGCTCATTGGGTTCTGTCTAGCAGATTTAAAGAAGTTTCTTAAGGTCCCCTTGTGTGATGTCATTGTTAAGTTTTTCCCCTTTGGTGCCTTCTTCATTTTACCCCACTCTGCTACGTAGGTCTGGGGTCAAGACGCCCTTGCAGGCTTTCTTTCCCTCAGGATGTTCACTGGTGGCCATGTATGGTTGGTGGGAAAGTGTTTGGGTGCCTCAATTTCAGATACAGCAGAGAGAACCCAACTGTAGCTTTAAGAATGATGAGCCACGACAATGCTTCCAAATCACCAGGAGACACAGTTACCAAGATAAAGCAGCAGTTTCCTTGGTTACCTCACGTCTAATTCCTTTCTACCCTGCCAGGATGTATCTAACCTCAAAACGGGTGCATGTACAGGACAACCTCCTCCTTCCTGCTCATGTTTGCCTAGCTATCTACTCGAACATTGGCACAAGGAGAAAGCATCAACTATGCATGAGGCAGGAGCAGGACCTCGCCAGACATCAAATCTGATAATACCTTTTGGACTTTTCAGCTGCCAGAACTGTGAGAAATGAGTTTCTGATCTCTATAAGCTTCCTTCTCTATGGCGTTTTTTATTTTTATTAGCAACATGAACATAGTAAGACCAACATTTATCTTTTTACTTTTAAAACTTATTGAATTATGCTCAATAATACAGTCTATATAACATAAACATTTAAAACTGTTTTCAGAAAGCTGGGTATGATGGTACACACTTGCAATCTTATCAACTGGGAGGCAGACAGAGGCAAAACATATATGAATTTAAGGCCAACCTGGGCTACATAACATGAGCCTGTCTCAAAAGTTCTTGTATCAAGATACTTAATTTATATAAACAATCCATATATATTTGATAGAATACATATTTTATTGTATATATATATAAACACATGTATGCTGTTCATATCATCAAGGTAGTTAATTTTGTTAGTCAATACCTCCCTGTTTTTAATTATCATTACTTTAAAATTTTTATATACTTTATTTTTTGTGTATAGGTGTTTTGCCTGCATATATATTTGTGCATGGTTCCCAAGGAAGCCAGAAGTCAGTGTTGGATTCTCTTGAACTAGAGTTATAGACAATTGTGAGCTGACATGTGGGTGCTGGGAATCAAACCTGGATCCTCTGGAAGAGCAGCCAGTGCTCTTTCTTAATCCTTGAGCCACCTCTCCAGCCCTTGATCTAGTAGTCTTTCAACTTCTGAAATGTATGTTAAAATCTTTCACTTTGCATTTGGAATTGAAATTTTCTCTTTATAATTATTGTTTCATATATTTGAACCAACCGCCTTAGATGCATATGGTTTTCTCTGCTTTATACTTCACTCCTTTAATTAATATAGAATTACCTTCTTTGTCCCCTTAATGTATTTCATTGGCTAATAACAATGCCTGCTTTCTTTTTAATATTAAAAAGAAAGCTTAGTATTAAACTTAGTATTGTCTAGCATATCAGTTTCTGTCCATTTGAATTCTCAGTCTTCCCATGCCATTTTATTTTAAGTATTAATTTTCTTCTCTACTCGCACTAAAATCTCTGTGGTTTATTAAATGAATTTGGTCTCTTCACACAAAGTTTTATTGCTAATTCATATATGTTTTCTATCTATTTTGACTTTGTTTATTCTGGAATGAAAAGGGATTTCCTTTGCTCAGCTCTTGCGAAATATAGGCATCCAAAAAGCAGGCATTGGAGGATTGGACAGGCGAAGCATCTAGTTTAACGTCTTGCATGTCAGTGCGACCCTGGTAGCTTGGTGCCCTTAGATGAGCACCCTCTATGCTAATGTTACAAACTGGTTCTGACCTGCTGCAAAATCAACTGTTCCAGGATTTCTGGAATGAAACAGCGAACTCAAGATTTGGGTGTTCTCTAATTCAGATGATGGCAGCTAATCTTTACTGAGTGGTAGGTGCCAGGTGGTCTACACCCCACTCTCATCACTCTGAATAGAAAGTAAGTACAGTGCATTGGTAAGGTATCTAGGCAAGACTGCACACTGCCTAACATTGGTGGCATCCACCTCCTCTACCTTGGCTATAGTACAAGTGAACACTAATCTTCCCCAAATACACAAAACAAACAACCAGTCTTTACCTTGAAGGTTATTTGTTCCTTCATTTAACGAACACCCACGAAGCATCTATTTATAAACATTGCATTTGTTTCTAGTCTCTTTTCTCAGGGAGCTTACATTCTAGCAAGAAAAGCAGATAATAAACAAAACAACAACAACAAATAAAGATAAAAATTTCAAACAGTGTTAAGTTCAGAAGAACATATAGAATGAATTACAGTGACGAAGGGGAGTGGATGGGGCTACTTTTAGGCTGGTGATGCGTGTATCTCGAGGGTGCATAGATGGTATGCCTTTATTTCTGACTGCACAGTAAGACGAGGTCAGAGATAGCTTCTCTGCAGAGGCACTTAAATCTAATATGTTGATAATGAAAACAGAGAAATTCGCATTTGGCAACAGGCTTTTCAGACAGAAGGAACAGGCTAGGAGGTAGATTTTGATGTGTTTAAAGCAAAGCAAGATCAGTGTGGTCAAAGGCAAGTGGAGACCTAAACTGATGGGAGAAGACATCAGAGGATGGTTAGTGGCAAAAATAGGCAGTGTCTCCTAAGCCATGCTTGCGAGTTGATTTTGTTCAGAATGGGATATCTTTTTTCTTTTGCTTGTTTTTGCTATGCCTGCTGGATTTTGTTGTTGCTTTTAATCATGCTAATTTTGCTTCTTACTTTTTCTTTTCTTTTTTGAGGTAGGGTATCACAATGCAGTTCCTGATGGTATTGAACTCTGAATGATCCTGCACCAACAGCTTGAATGCTGGGATTATAGGCCTGTTAGAATCACCCCTCTCTCCCTAATTTCTCCCCTACTTTGTGATATCTCTCTCCATCTCCCTGTTTCCCCCTCTTTCTGTGTGTGTGTGTGTGTGTGTGAGAGAGAGAGAGAGAGACTCTCCCCCTCTCTCCATATGCTTATTTTTAAGCAAATGCTCTACCACCAAGTTCCATTCCTGCCCTTAATTTCCAATCCTATAAACAAATTTAGAGAGAATCATATAATGAAAATTTATTTATTTCCATCATGAAACTTCATAAATTAACATATAATCTAATTTCACATATACCCTACACTCTCCTCATGCACTTTTAAGTATTAAGCATAACTCAGCATATCCTTTAATCTATAAATACTTTATTATACATCCCCAGAAATGACTCTGTGTTTTAAAATATTACCACAATATGTTGAAGGGATTTATACATTAGAGTGGTGTGGTGTGATGTGTATTTTAAAAGTTGCTCTGGCAACTTATGAAGAACAGATTATAGGTACTCATGGGTGGCAATGAAGAGATTGGCAGGGCTCCTGCAGTGGTTCAACAGACAGATGGCGGTGGGTAGTCCACGAGCAGCACTAGAGATGGAAACAGGCTGGGATAATGTAGATACACAAGTAACAGCAGCTAGTCCACAAACCCAGGAAACCTTGTAATTACAACATTATAAGAGAGCTTCTGCTCTAAGACCACAGTTCCTTTGTCAGCATCATCTAGATGCTTTCAGGAAAGATGACGGTCCTGGGAGACTCCACCCTGGGATGGACAGGGATGGTTGCTTTGTAGGTCATCCAAACCACTGCTGAGGTGTACAAATATTTGTTGCCTGAGTATATCTCCACTTCCCAGCTCTGAGGTACATGACTGTGGCGTCACACTAATAACACTGCCAGGATGGCCAACATGTAGTTAATCTGGTGATCCAGGGTCCTTCCTGATAGGTAGGCTGCTGCCAACTCACAGAGATGAAGGCTTCTAAAGGCCTAAGCACTCTACCCACGGAATTCCCTAGTTGTAGCCAAGGAGGAAAAGTCAAGAACAAGTTGAAAGAATGAGGTAGAATGTAAGAGTGTATTGGGGGACAGAACTAGGCTGTAAGATGACAGGTAGGGGTGTGGGAGGAGGGTGCCTAACATGTCACATTGTTGATGTTAAGAGAATCAGTTCAAGGATGGGAAGCTGTGCACACTACAGGATGTAAGCGATTCAGGGCATAGGATGCGAATCATTCAGAGTGTCAGAGGCTAGACCTAACTATTCAGCTTGCGATGAAGATGGAGATGGCGGTAGTTGATACCAGGAATCTGGTCGGGCAGAATAAGAAGCTGGCAGATATTTCTCTGCTCATTTGCCGCTTTCAGGGTTACAGAGGAGGATGTATGTCTAACAAAGCTCTCAGTTCCCTGAACATCCAAGAATGCTCTGAATTTCTTTGGTAGAAAGAGGATAGAAGATTGTAGGGCCAGTCTTGCGCATCTGTGATATGTGGGTGTCCACTGTATCGGTGTGGGGGGGGAGATTTCTAACTTACTGTTTTGGAATGATGATAAAATATGTCTGCCTGCCATTTCCTCAAGAGATTTTGGTCAACAGTAGTAGCACAAACACCTTGGACTCTGGTACGAGCTTTCCTTTTTCATAGAGATTCAGGCTCTAGAAACGAGAAAGATGGTTTTCTCCCTCCTGTCCTGGGAAGAGGAAGCTTCCTGAGCTCATGCTGTAAGAATATCTCTCTAGAAGCCACACATTTGGACGACACTTCAGCTACTGGCAGAGTGGGCTGTCCAGCTGCCTGAGAGGCCCACATTAAGTGCTGACAATAGTACATCAACGTGGAAGTCGTTGCCCTACAGCAGGGAAGACAGGAAATGAGTGACTACAAAAATCAGTAATCTCTCTAAAGTCAGCCTAGGTCAGGGCCTCTGGAGGAGTTGTAATAGGCTTTGCACAGAACTCTGGATGATAATGATGTCGAACAAGATGATGATGGATGATAATGGTGCTGATGATGACGGTAATGCAATGGTGGGTATTCGTTGAACATGTACTGTGTAGCAGACATTATGCTAAGTGCTTCATTTATATGTATATAATAAATACATGCATATATATATATATATATATATATATATATATATATATATATATATGGAGTCTCACTTAAGTATCATAGCCACCATGAAGGGCTCTTATTAAACTTTTTTCTGCTGCTTCTTTTTTGTTATTTATTTATCTATCCATTTATTTTTATTTACTTATATTTTTGATATTATAATTTAATTACATTTCTCCTTTTCCTCTCCTACCTATCTCCAAACTCTATAGATTCTCCCCACTATTCTTCAAATTAATGTTCTCTTTTTTCAAAAATTATTGTTTTGAATGCATATATATTTTTATGCACATATAGATGTAAATACAACTTGTTGAGTCCATATAATGTTACTTGTACGTATGTTTTCAGGCCTGACTGTTTGGCACAAGAAAACTCAGAGAAGTTAATAGATTTGTCCAAGATTACCAGCTAGTGAGTGACTGAGGTCAAGTTCAAATGCATTCAGTCTGATCTCGGAGCCTGAGCCCTGAGTTCTCTGCTTGAGGAAACCACTGAGAGTACCTATATTACTCCCCCCACCACCTTACTGTGACAAACATCTGACCAATGCCACTCAAGTGTGCCTTCTGTTTTACTTTGGCTTGTGTTAGAGATTATAGTCCCTCCCGATAAGGAAGGCCTGGTGAGGAGAGCGCCTGGAGATTGCAGGCTTATCCAAATCCATGGATCCCCTTTGATTGGGCAAAAGACTCAGAGTCGTAGTTCCCATCATGCAGAAAACAATGATTGGTTTCCAGTATACATTCTAGTCATGTTCCCTAGGGACCCACTGGATCACACACCCCACTGACAACACCTGAGACAGCTCATTGTATGAGAGGCCAGCTTCTACAACTATTTACCAAGTGTATTTTACCAGACTTCACACATTTCCATCAAGATCATGGAACACCAAGACACAGAAGCCAGCTGGCCATACCTTGACTCTTAGTGACACATTATTTAAATTTCTTTTTCACGGTCTGGTGGTGGTGCACACCTTTAATCCCAGCACTTGGGAGGCAGAGGCAGGCTAATCTCTGTGAGTTCGAGGCCAGCCTGGTTTACAGAGGAAGTTCCAGGACAGGCTTCAAAGCTACAAGGAGAAAGCCAAAAAATGTTTTTCAGTATTTATGTTGACTGTGTGTGGTACAGTATTAAATCCCTTCATGTCTCATTCTTCCCCAACCCCTTAATGCCCTTAGTTCTCCAAAATTGTTTTACTTCTACTTTTAGTTCATGCAAACATGCATAATTTTATGTATCTATATAAAATCTAAGAACCACAAACTGGAAAAAGCATGCTATTCATCTTTCTGAGACTGATCTATTTGGTTTACTATGATTGACTCCAGTTACATCCAGTTTTCTGCAAGTGACTTAACTTTGTTCTTCTTTATGGTGAAGAAGTTCGCCATTTTTTCTTATTCATTTCTCTGTTGCTGGACATCTATGTTGGTTCCATACCTGTCTCCTGTGGACAATGGTGAAGTAAATGTTGGTGTGTAAGTGTCTCAGTGATACGTTGATTTGTAGCTTTGAGGAAAGACTTAGGACTGGTACATCTGGGTCAAATGATAATCTAGTTTGAGTTTAAGTTTTCTTTCCAAGGAATCTCCCCATATTGATGTCCATAGTGACTGAACTAGTTTGTCACCTAGCAGCATGTAAGAATTCCCTTTAATCCACATGCTGCCCAGAATCTGGTGTCACTTGCTTTTTAAAGACCGTCTTTCCAACTCAGGTGGAGTGGAATCTCAGTGTAGTTTTGACTTGCATTTTTTTCTGATGGCTAGTGAGATTGAAGATGTTTTCATGTTTATTGGCTACTTGTACTTCATCTTTTGAAGGTTATGCATTTCATTATCTGTACCAGGCTTTTTCTTTCGGGGCAACAACCAGCTCCCAAATCATGATATGGATATTTTTTATTGATTTTTATTAAGCTCTACATTTTTCTCTGCTCCCCTCCCT
Source organism: Ondatra zibethicus (assembly GCA_004026605.1). Lineage (NCBI taxonomy): Eukaryota > Metazoa > Chordata > Mammalia > Rodentia > Cricetidae > Ondatra > Ondatra zibethicus. Next base: position 69,256 of record PVIU01009101.1, on the reverse strand, counting down.
ATCTTTCCCCTCCCTTCAGCGCTCTCCCAAAGTCCCCATGCTCCCAATTTACTCAGGAGATCTTATCTTTTTTACTTTCCATGTAGATTAGATCCTTGTATGTCTCTCTTAGGGTCCTCATTGCTGTCTAGGTTCTCTGGGATTGTGATTTGTAGGCTGGTTTTCTTTGCTTTATGTTTAAAAACCACTTATGAGTGAGTAAATGTGATAATTGTCTTTCTGGGTCTGGATTACCTCACTCAAAATGATGTTTTCTAGCTCCATCCATTTTCCTGCAAAATTCAAGATGTCATTATTTTTTCTACTGTGTAGTACTCCATTAGACCAAAGAATGGATAAGAAAAATGTGGTACAATTACACACTATGGAGACTTTTTATTAGTTATGAATGTTTGACCTTAGCTTAACTCTTTTTTGGCTCACTCTTTTAACTTAAATTAACCTGTTTCTTTTTATCTACCTTTTGCCTTGGTGCTTTTTACTTTTCTTTCCTTCTGTATATCTTACTTCCACTGTTGCTCGTGTCTGCTTGTTGATGGCTGCCTGGCTTCTTGCCCCAGCTGTGTCCCTCATTCTCTCCTTCTTCTCCTGTTCTTTTCTTCTCTTTTTGAGCCTAGGTTGTGCCTCCTATTTATTTTCCCTGCCTTCTAGCCCCGCCTATCTTTTCTCTTGCCTAGCTATTGGCCATTTAGTTCTTTATTAGGCCAATCAGGTGCCTTAGGCAGGCAAGGTAAAACAGATATAGCATATCTTTACATAATTAAACACACATCCTTACATCATTAAATGCAGCATAAACTGAAGTAACACATCTTTATACAGTTAAAGTAATATTCTACAGAGTAAACAAATGTAGCACATCTTTACCTAGCTAAAATAATATTTCATAAAAATTATCAATTTGTTTATTAGGTTTTTTGATTCTTTAGTTCATTATATATTCTAGATAGTAAGACTAGGTCAGGTGGATAGCTAACAAAGAATTGTCTACTATTCTAAAGGTTGTCTCTTCACTTTATTAGCTGCGCTTTTTTGTGAGGAACCCTTTATGTAATTTCATGAGATCTCATTTGTTGAATGTTAGAATTATTTACTAAAAGAATATAGTTTTATTTGGAAGGCTTTGCCCATGCCTATAGCTTAAGTTCTTTTCCTCTGACATATACCAAGTTTCATGAATTGCATTAATGTTTTTGACACATGTGGAGTTGACTTAATTTTAACATTTATTTATTTATCTCCCACTGTGTGTATGTGTGAGTGCACCATGGCACATATGGAGTTGCCAGAGGACAACTGATGGGAGTTACTTCTCTTCTTTTACCACATATATCTGGGTCCTGGTCCCAGGTATTATACCTGGGTCACCAGGCTTGACAGCAAGTACCTATACTCCCTGAGCAATTTCACTGGCCCTGAAATTGGTGGACAGGGCAAGAGATAGATATCTAGTTTCATTTTCCCATATATGGGTATCCAGCTTTCCTAGTACCAGTTGTTGAAGAAGCTGTCTTTTCTTCACTATGTATGTCTGGCATCTTTGTAAACAAGTCATATGACCGTAGTTGTGCAGGTTTATAAATGAGTCCTCTACTCTGTTCCATCAATGGATGTGTTTTTGTGCCAAGATTTGTGTTGTTATGACTCTGTAGCATACACTGAGTTGAGGTATGTTGATGCAACTAAGACTGCTGTTTTTTTTCCCTAGGATTGCTTTGGTTATTCAGGATCTTTTCTACTTCTATATGAATTTTAAGTTTTCTTTTTATTTCTGTGAAGAATAACATTGAAATTGAGATATTTTATTAAACTGGGTGGCACAAACCCATTTTCATGCAAGTTTGCCATGTACTTCAAGTATATTCTCATTCCCTGGTGCCCTCCCTCCCTTTCTTCTTCCTCCTTCCATCAGTACCCACTGTTCTCTGAGATAATTTCACATCTACTCTCATGTCATTCATGCACATATGATTTTATGTATCTATATAAAATCCAGGACTGACGGATGATTGAAAACATGCAATATTTGTCTTTCTGAGAGTGATTGAATTTATTTAATATGGTTGTCTCCAGCTATATACATTTTTTCTATAATGGATATGACTTCATCTTTTGCCACGGCTTAAAAAATTTTTATCGTATAAAATGAACTATAAATGGCCAGTAACCATATAGAAAATGTTCAACCTCATTAACCATGAGAGACATGCAAATTAAAACTACATTGAAGTTCTGTCTCATCCCAGTCAGAGAAGCAGTCATTAAGAAAACAGAAAATGTTGGTCAGGATGTAGACAAAAAGGAATCCTTATATCCTGCTAGTTGAAATGTTAATTAGTTCAGATACTATGGAAATCAGTATGGAGGTTCCTCAACAAACTAAAAATAAGCAATGAAATTCTGATGGATGCTGCATTGAGAATGTAGGCTGGTTTTTGGCAATATAGTCACTTTTACAATAATAATTCCTCCAAACTATGAACATGAAAGGTTCTCAAGTTTGTTCTTTAGTTTTATAAAGTTTTCTTTGTAGAGGTCTTTCACTACTTTGCTTATATTTATCCCTATGTTCTTAAATTTATAGTATTTTTATTTTTATATTAGAATTACATTTCTGATCTTCCCTTTCCTCCCTTCAGTCCCACTCATGTACCGCCTTTTCATTTCTCAAATTTGTGACCTCTTTTTTAAATACACACACACAGACACACGCACACACACACACACCTCTAAAAACATAAATACAACCTGCTCAGTCTGCAAATGTTACCTGTATATGTATGATATCAGGGCTGATCATTTGGTATCAGTTAACTAATTGTGAGCTTATTCCTTAGGAACAAATTTTTTTCCATGCTCAGTATTCCCCAGTTCTTTGTAGAGTTGAGATTTCCTTCTTCCATGTTAGCTTGTCCTTTGATATCATCATTGTGTAGGCATCCATGATGTTGAGACTTCATGGGTGTGGCCTCTCTGAAACACAATCTCACATCAAGCATCCTATTTCTCTCTGACTCTTTGATCTGTCTACCCCTTGTTTTGCAATGATCCCATAGACTAAGGTGGAAAACTTGTGCTGTAGATTAATCAGTTGGGACAGGGCACCATATGATTCCTTGTTCTCTGCATTTTGATCTGTTGTGGTTTTCTGTAACGGTCTCAGTTTCAAAGAGAAGTTTCTGCAATGACAAGTGAGAATTACACTTATCTATGATTGTCAGGATTTAGATTGCAGTTAGGGATTATGTTTGTTTAGTAAAGTGGCCATTGTAGGTTCTCCTCCAAGATTCATGACTTCACTAGACCCAAGCTGGTGGATAGGTTTCTAACACCAGGCATGGTGCTTGTTGAGTGGGCCTCAAGTTCAATTAGTGACCAACAGTTGCATGTATGATATTCCTATGATTCAAAAAGTAATTGTGAGCGGGATTATTTTTCTGATTTCTTTTTCAGCATGTTGATTACTGGTATATAGATGACTGCTGATTTCTTACATTAATTCTTTGTCCTGCCAACTCCACAGAAGTAGTTATCAGCTCTAAGAGTGTTCTGGTGTGTCTTTCAGGTCTCATATGTATAGGATTATATCATACGTAAATAAAGATAGCTGGACTTCTTTCTTTCCTATTTGCATTCCTTTATTCCCTTCTATTGTCACTAATACTTCAAATATTATGTTGAATAAGAGTGGATACAGTGGAAACCATTGTCTTGTTCATGATTTTTAATGAAAATGTTTAGAGTTTTCTCCCATTTAGTATGTTAGATATACGTTTGTTATATATAATCTTTATTAGGTTGATATATGTTTCTTCCACTCCATGCTTTTTCAGGCCCCTTTTTTGGTTTTTTTGAGACAGGGTTTCTCTGTGGCTTTGGAGCCTGTCCTGGAACTAGCTCTTGTAGACCAGGCTGGACTCGAACTCACAGAGGTCCGCCTGCCTCTGCCTCCCGAGTGCTTGAATTAAAGGTGTGCGCCACCACCACCCGGCTTCTTTTTCAGGCCTTTTATCATGTAAGAATTTTGGGTTTTTATCAAAACCCTTTTCTACATCTATTGAGATAATCATGCAGTTTCTATCCTTGAGTCCATTTATGTGTTACAATTTCCTTCATTGATTTGCATATGTAGGACCATCCCTGTGTTTCTGGAAAGGGCAGATCACTTCAATAGGAATTGTGTACTTTATTTCATTTTTCCCCAAGAACCCATAACAATAGGTTATAAGTACTATTAGTATTCTTTGATGACTATGCACATGGAATAGCCAATATTTTACCCTCTCTTGAAGAAGTACCTCAAGTTTTGCTTTCAAACTATAAGAGTTAAAGCATTTTGCAGCTATTTCACAAGATTGTTCAATCTTCCATGTAACTAATCTTTTCTTTCTTTTGAGAGTCTGACTAGGTAATACAGTCCATCCTCACACTTGAGATTTTCTTGGCTCTGCCTCAAGTTCTAGGTGTATAAGCATGCCCACTAATTCTGGCTTTTCATGTGACTTTTTAAATTCATTTTTTGAGGCAGGGTCTGTCTGGTTCTCCTGAGTACTGTGTCCTGCTTTATCTACAACTGTTATTCTGGAAGTTACATACAGGAATGGTCATTTTATGGGTTGGACATTCTTCATTACTCACTTCCACTTCGTAGTTTCCCATAGATTCTCTAATTTGCTTAGCATTCTGTAGTCTGCCTCCTGCTAGTTAAGCGCGCAACACTGCTGTGTGCGCTCTTAGTGATCCCGATCCCGGCAGGCATATGAGAAAGTTTATATGGCTTGAAGGATTTGGTATGACAAAGATACAGCCTATCAAGGATCCTAGAACTACCTAAAAGAAAACAAGAATCAGTATAATTGTGCCTGTGCTGAGATTTTGATTAGGCACCCTCCAATGTACAATGTCCCTGATATCACTAGGATAGCATAGTAATCATAAATTTACCAGTCATTATTGTCTTTCCTCCTTCATGCCTGGTTCTTTTCTATACCATTTTATATTAGGTATGGTCATGTGACTTTCTGTGGCTCATGAAAAACGGGAGCAGAAATGACACAAGGTCATGTCTGGGTGGAAACTTTGAGTCATCTTATTCTTCGTTCATAGTGCAACAATCAAAGGAAACAGACTGAGTTGGGGGCATTGTTGATTTTGAGTTCAGGTGATTATTATGCCCAGACATTCCACCAACTTGGAGCAGACAGGTAACACTAGCAAGAAATAAATGTTTTTGCTCTAAGCACTAAATTTGAGATTTACTTTTTACTAAAGCACTTCTTAACCTATTTTGATGATTAGGCAACAGTTCTCCTTCTCAGGGATAAAAACTTAATACATCAACACACATACAGGTAACACCTTAAGATTTCAGCTTCCCTTGTCCTCCCCATTACCCACAAACCTCAAATCTTTGTAAAATTGAAAAGAGGAGGAAAATCAGACTTTGGCAGAATCACTTGGCTTCAGCATAGTAAATATAGGAAAGCACTTTCTGTTTTAATTAACTCCAGACTCTCATAATTAAGCCAAGCCAACTGAGAGTGTTATTCATAAAACTGGACCTAAGAGACATTTGGGAACACCAGAGGATGGCAAGTAGAGAATAGCCTCCCGTTTATCTTTGATGACACTGTCCCTTGAAATCCGCTTAAATCACTCATAGAACATGTGGCCAGCAGCCAATACTGGTGCTGTTTGCACATTAGCTCCTACTTTCTCTCCTTCAGCTCTACTCATCTTCTATTTTGACTTTGCCTCCCATTTTCTATTTTGCCCTTTCTCTTTGGATTTGATAATTGCATATGTCTTGTTTGGATTTTAGGAGCCTTGGCACGTGTTTATTGGCCCTTTCCACTCCTGGACACTGTGATTTAATAGAAGCCACAGCAATACCTTCCATTATTGACTACCCATTACGAGCCAGCCACTGGGCTAAGCATTATCTAATTTTATTTAATTCTCACAAGAGTGCTGAGAAGTAGGTATTATTAAATTTTCCATTTTACAGATGAAAAATGAGGCACATAGAGATAAAGTTAGCTCCAGGAATCTCTATGCTCACCCAGCTCTGATTCTTAGAATTTTACTCTGGTTGTCACTCAGCCATTGACTGGCGCCTTCACTGAAGGATCAAATGAAGCAGATACTTTGGGCAATTTTGATAATCAGAGCTGCCCTGTGGCTCTTGCCACAACCCATAGATTGACTTTTCTAGCCTCCTTGGAACAAGATGAAAGAGAGAGGCTGAATTAACATTCTCAGTAACTTAGAAAATATCACCCTACAAAAGCCTTTAGTCTGGGAAACCCCGAAGTCGTCTCTGCCAGCATCACCTCTGAGCTAACCAAACTGAATACCTTGAAACCCCAAATTCTTTTCCTGAGATTGAGCCTGTTAATCAGCTTCCAACACTATCTGGAAGGTATTTGAATCTGTTTTATTTGGTTAGATTATAGAGGTTTGGCACTTGCCTTGTTTTTAGAGGCTTTTCCTATGATCTAAATAACCAGCGTGGCTTGTCTGTAGAGGCTACACTTTTCCTCTTGCACTTATTTTTCTAAGAAACAAATGATAATCAACAGATGCTCTACAGGAGCCTGGTAGGATGGCACAGTGGAGAAAGATGCTTGCTGCCAGGACTGAAGGCTTGATTTGATGATAGACCTGTGTGGAGGGAGGGAGAGAACTGACTTCTACAGGCTGTACTCTGACCTTTAATATGCAGGCTGTGGCAACTGTGAGACCTGTGTGCATGTGCACATGTGCGCGCACACACACAATCCACACATATGCACACACACACACACCGTAAAAGAAAAACAAAAGAATAAATAAACCAGTGAATAAATAAAAAAGCAAAGAAAAATATCCACAGAGTGAGAATAAGAATTCCACTGAGCTGTGTCTAGAGTTCAGTGGCACAACACTTGTGTCTCTCATCTTAGGTTCAATTACTAGAAAAAAAAAAGACAAACAAAAAAATCTAATTACTCACATCAAGACTGCTTGAGGCATTCAGAAGGCACTAGAGAGTCCCCAACTTCAAGGGTTGAGCCCTTCCTTAGTGTTGCAGATCATTTAGTTGTGAATCCCTCTTCTTTTGAGATGTTTTCATCCCAAAGACACATGAGGAGCTATGTGACATGGTAAGAATTTGGTGTCAGACTAATGCTTACACAGTGAAGATAGGGTCACCTTCTTGCCAGAATAATTCCCAAACACTCAAAGAATTGTAAGAGAAAAGTGTTGTTCTACTAGAAGGCCATGGCCACCCACCCTGGGGCGGTTTACAAATATCTCTGCTATTATGCTGCACTAGCAATCCCCTGAGATCCATTCTGGGCCCCAGCACTGACTCCCAGGATTTCTTCTGTCCATAAATTTAGCTTGCACCTCATAAGCCAACGATAACCATATAGTTTATGAACCTAGAAGGCCATGAGGACTACTGAAATCTCGCTGAGATCACTGAAGCTTTTTCTGCAGGAGATGCATATCTTGTGATCTGTGTGGAGCCTGACTGCCTCTCAGGGCCACAGAGCCATACAGTGTGGATGCTTTCTCCATGGTTCATCCCTTGCTCCAGATTTTTATCTTTATTAAATGCTGCTGCTCTGTCAAGAAGGAGCCCCAATTTTATCTCTTACGATCATGCATTTAATAGTCTTCCCTGTGCACATTAGACTATCTACCACCCACTACCTGCAAACCAGATGAGTCAAAGAACTGGGTCGCAGAAGGATGCTGCTGACACATCTCCACACCACAAAGTTTATGTGTAAGAATTTCTCGTCTTAGACCATCTCCTGGCCTTCTAACTCATTATAAGTTCCACTCATGCTTCCTCAAAACAAGAGGACCCCTAGAGGTAGAGACCACCCAGGAAAACCTAACTTGCTATGATACAGTGGAAAATTTCACTAGGTTTATGGCAACAAGGCATCAAACACTGGCAATGGGGCTTGCGGTATGCACGGCTTCATTAACAGTCTTGAAGGAGAGCCCCCTATAACACAGGATGAGCTATGACTTTCTAAGAAACGTCCATTGTGCTGATCACATCCTCTGGCCATGCCTGCTACACTTTTAGAAATGATCTCTTGAATAATGTGCAAAGAGGTGGTTAGTAGTAATTCAATATGGGCATCAAAGCAAACCTTTCCTAACTCTCTGAAAGCCTTATGCTCTTGTGGAGGCCCACAGAGAAGCTCTGCTAATTCCTTCAGATTTTTTATTTTGTTTAATTTTATTTTTGTTTTGCTTGTTTACTTTTATTTTTTCATATATTATATTTTGATCATGTTCTTGCTCTTCTCCCAGCTCCTCCTCACCTCCCTATCCACCCAACTTTATGTTCTCTCTACTTCAAAAAACCCCAAGAAAAACAACCAAAAACAGAAAACAAGATCAAAACAGACAACAAATCCCAATAACAAAAAATACCCAATCAAAACAAAGTATGGACAAAAACAAACAAGCATGGATGAAGCCATTTTATGTTGGCTAACTCCTTCTAGGTGTGGGCCCTGCCCTGGAGTGTAGTTAATATATCCAGTGGTGTTCCACTAGAGAAAATTTAGTTCTCCTTTTCCAGGAGGCATCAATTACAAATCACTTCTTGGTTAAGAGTGGGACTCGATGTCCATTTCACTTTCTCAGTGGTGAGATTTTTAAAAAATTAATTAATTAAATTTACACCCTAACCACAGGATTCTTTCCCTCTTCTCCTCCAAGTCCCCCCATCCACTCCTGCATTTCTATTCAGAAAAGGGCAGGCCTCCTATGAATATTGACAAAACATTGTATATCAAGTTGCAGTAAGACTAAGCAGTTCCCCATGAATTAAGGCTGGGTAAGGCAACTGAGCATGAGGAGTAGGGTCCCAAAAGCCAGTAAGGGAGTTGGAAAAAGCCCCTGTTCCCACTGTGAGGAATCCCACAAAAAGATCAAGCTACACAACAGTAACATATAGGCAGGGTGCCGAGGTCAGTCCCATGCAGGCGCCCTGGTTGTTGGTTCAGTCTCTGCAAGCTCCTATGAGCCCAGGTTAGTTGATTTTGTGGGCTTTCTTGTGATGTTCTTGATTCTTCTGTCTGTTACAAGAAGTCCCACTTGTTGGCCCCGCCACCCGGCTAGCTTAGCCCCGAAATAACCACACAGAAATTGTATTCATTAAAACACTGCTTGGCCCATTAGCTCTAGTTTCTTATTGGCTAATTCTTACATCTTAATTTAACTCATTTCTATTAATCTGTGTATCACCACATGGCAGTGGCTTACCAGGTAAAATTTTCAGCATCTGTCTCCAGAAGATCCATGGTATCTCTCTGACCCTGCTTTCTTCCTCTCAGAATTCAGTTCTGTCTTCTCCACCTACCTAAATTCTTCCCTATCAGGCCACAGCAGTTTCTTTATTCATTAACCAATACAAGCAATGCACAGAGGGGATTCCCACATCATCAGTCTCCTACAATTCTTCCTCCATCTCTTCAGCAGGATTCCCTGAGTTTAGCCTAATATTTGGCTGTGGGTCTCTGCATCTGTTTTGATCAGTTGCTGAATGAAGCCTCTCTGATGCTATTGAGTTAGGCACCAACCTATGAGAATAGCAGAATATCATTAAGCATCATTATATTGACAGTTTTTTCTTCCAGTCGTGTTTGTTTCTATCCTAGGTCTCTGGACCATCCAGCCTTTGGGTCCTGGCACTCTAGGCAGTGTCAAGAGTGGGCTCACTCTCATAGTATGGGTCTCAGGCTGAGCCAGTCATTGGTTGGACATTTCCACAATCTTTGTCACCCTTACCCCAGCACATCCCATAGGCCGGGTCAGCTGTTAAAAACTATGATACCATGAAATTTTAGGGCAAATGGATAAAACTAGAAAAAAAATGATCCTGAGTGAGGTAACTTAGACCCAGAAGGACAAACATGGTATGTACTCACTTAAGTGAATATTAACTGTAAAATGAAGGATAACCATGCTACAACTTACAGACCCAGAGAGGTTAGGTAACAAGGGGATCTCAAGGGAGGGGGAAGCATGGGTCTCTCTGGGAAGGGGAAATAGAGATTTCATGGGTGGACTGGGAGTGGGTGGAGATGGGAGCCTGAAGGATCAGGTGGGGGTGGGGTGGGAGGAGAGTACTGAAAGAGCCGACTAGAGATAGCATCATTTCAGGGTCAGGTAGAAACATGGTGCAGGGGAATCTAGCAAAAGGGGAGATGTAACCTGAACTGGCCAGCTCCTGTGACCAGGCAAGACTACCAGTGGAGGGACTGGAACACCAACCCAGCCACATAACCTTCGACCTATAGTACTGGGATTTTTGTCTGGGTTGAATTTGTGTAGGTCCTGTGCCCACAGAGGCCCACAGAGAAACTGTTCATTCTTAAGAAACACAAACCAAGAAGGGCAGTTTGACTGGGCAAAAATACTTATAGAATTATGGGTTCACTCTGCAGCTTCAACATTCCTCAGTGTCCATAAATCTAGCATTCTAGGACTGAGAACATTGTGAGGGGCATTTTCTTGCTTGCTATCCCTTATCATGAAGTTCCTCCTCTAGACTTCTCTAGAGATAAAGCCTAAAGACCATGTGGTTCACTCAAAATTGGAATTGATCCATCTTCATTCTCTCTTTCCACATAATAAGAGTTCAGCGTGCTCACGGGAGGCCAGTTGGGGAGCATGCTAAGATAGTATGTTGCTGGTTGTTTTACTTTTTTGGCTTGCTGGAGGGCCAGCCACCCAGCTCCCAGATAAATCACACACACACACATTTCTTATGAATGCCTGGCCTTAGCTTGGTTTGTTTCTTGCCAGATTTTCTTAACTTTAATTATCCCATCTACCTTTTGCTTTTAGGCTTTTATCTTTCTCTATTTCTGTATACTTTCATTGTTTCTTACTCCGGGGCTTGCCATGTAGCTGGGTGGTTGGCCCCTGAAGTCCTCCTCTCCTTGTTTTATCTTGCTTCTTCTTTTTCTCTTCCCAGATTTCTCCTCCTATTTATTCTCTCTGCCTGTCAGCCCCCACGTATCCTTTCTCCTGCTTTGCTATTGACTGTTCAGCTCCTTATTAGACCAATCAGGAGTTTTAGACAGGCAAAGTAACAGTTCACAGAGTTAAACAATGCAACATAAAAGAAGGCAACACATCCTTGCATCATTAGCTCAAATGCAGCACACCTTAAAATAATATTCCACAACAATAGCATCATGCTTGATGAGCGATTCATTCTGCCCTACAGTTAAGGTACACTGCTATTTGCTATTTTTCATGTCCCGTTTTGTGTGTGTGTGTGTGTGTGTGTGTGTGTGTGTGTGTGTGTGAAAGGATCTTTATAGATAAACCAAGCTGACTTTGAATCCTCAAAATCTTATTGATCCTTCTGTTTTGCCTTCTGAGTGCTAACTAGGCTTACAGGCCTGCACTATCACGCTCAGCTCATTTTTCCATTTCTCTATGCTTTATCTTTTCTCTCTGTTCTTTCTCTGCTACTTTCTTCCATATTAAATGTATATTTCCTTGTATATCATTAAGATTCCTTGTTTTTAGCCATTTTTTACAAAGGGTTTTTTATGTATATGTGCGATTTGCCTGTGTGTATCAATATGCACCACACATGTGCCTGGTGCCTGGGAAGGTCAGAAGATGGCATCAGATCTCTGGAACTGGAATTGTGGATAGTTGTGAGCCAACATGTGGGTGATGTGGGTGCTGGGAACTAAGCTCAGGAAGAACAGTGCTCTTAACCACTGAGCCATCTCTCTGTCCCATATTCATTCATTTTTAAAGGGGAAATCTCATTATGTTGCCAGGCTTGTCTCAAACTCCTATTCTTATTTAGATTTCATTACTGAAGAGACACGATGATCATAGAAACTCTTATAAAAATATTTGATTGAGGCTGGCTCCCAGTTAAGAGGTTGAGTTCATTATTGTCATGGTGGGAAGCATGGCAGCACACAGAGAGACATAGTGCTGGAGAAGAAGCTGAGAATTCTACATCTGGATCTGCAGGCAGCAGAAGGAGACTGTGTACCAAACTAGGTGTACTTTGAACATCTGAAACCTCAAAGCCCATCCTCAGTGACACACTTTCTCCAAAAAAGCCACATCTACTTCAACAAGGCCACACCTCCCAATGGTGCCAAAAAAGCCACATCTACTTCAACAAGGCCACACCTCCCAATGGTGTCAGACCCTATGAGCCTATAGAGCCACGTTCCTTCAGACTACCACATTTCAGTCCCTGGCCCCCATAGGCTTATAGCTATATCGTAATGCAAACTTCATTGAAAATCAAAAGCAAAAAGCAAATCACGTATTTCAACATACAGTGGCACAGCATATATGTTGTTATTTCAAAAAGGAGGAAAGGGAGCATAGTGAGGAAGTACTGGACCAAAGTAAGACCAAAAACCAGCTGGGCAAACTCCAGACTCTGTATCTCCATGTCTGATGTCAAAGCAATCTTCAGCTCTCCAACTCTTTTCAGCTTTGTTGACTGCAACCCACTTCTTTCTCTTGGACTCGTTCCACTCCCTGTTAGCAGCTTTCATCTGCAGGTGTCCCACAGCTCTGGCATCTCCAACATCTTGGGGTCTCCAAGGGAATCCAGGCTTTGCCTTCAGAGCTCTGCACAACGGCCTCTCTAGGCATCCCGTGCAGGGTCACCCCTGACATACATCTGGCCTCACAGTGGCTTTCCTTAGTTGTGGAGGGAGATTCCATACCCCCTTTCTTATATCCTTGATTCTAAAGCCAGAACCATGTGACTGAAGCTGCCAACTTCTGCTGCTTGCTGGAGCTGTAACACGCCCCCTCATTCAATTACATCTTTACCAGCTTTCTGGTTTTGGTAGTTTCCTTCATTGCCTAATCTTGACTGTTCTTAGACTCAATCTGTAGACCAAACTGGCCTGAGATCCACTTGCCATTGCCTCTGGAGTGCTGGGATTAAAGGTGCGCACTGTACCTGACTCTAAGCTTCTCTCTAATTCCTTTTCACAAGTTGGAAGCTTAGCTGGATGGGATCTTGCCCTGAGGTCACCACTCCCTTTATTCCAGTTCTTAATCTGTTTATTTCCTTGAACACAGTACTTAGCTGAAGCTAAGTCCACTTCCTGGTGCTCCTTTTCTTCTCAAATTGTACACTTTGTATTTTTACTCATTCAGCTTGCTCCTTTTCAAGACTAGCCACTAATAACCACAAGGCAGAGTTTTTACTAGGCTTTTATGAAATTTCCTTTGCCAGTGCAACTAATTCAAAATTTTTCCATTTAGCCTCAGGCAGACTTTCTGGACAAGAGCAAAAAACAGTCACATTCACCAAAATATTACAAGAACAGTCTCTAGGCCACATATAAATATTCTTCTCCTCTGAAACCCCTTGAGTCAGACCTCCCCCCCAAAAAAACCCCACATACACATAGTTCAAATCACCCTCAGCACCGCCGTCTTCCATGCTTTTAGCATTCAGCTGCTTTTAGCATTCAGCTACTTTTCTAATCTAAAATCCCAAAGTCCAAGTACCTCCAAACAATAACACAGTCAGGCCTATCACAGCAATCCTGAAGTCCCTGGTTTGAACTTTTGTCAAAGGGTTTTACTGCTATAAAGAAACGCTGTGGCCATGGCAACTCTTATAAAAGAAAACATTCAATTGGTCTGGCTTACAACTAAGAGGTTTAGTCCATTATCATCATGGCAGGAAGTGTGGTGGTGTGTAGACAGACATGGACTGGAAAGGTAGCTGACAGTGCTACATCACGATCTTCATGCAGCAGAAGAGATCATGAGCTACTAGACCTGGTTTGAGCTTCTGAGATCACACTTCTGGTCTCAAGGAACCCTTCTACCTCAGCCTCCCAAGTAAGGGGACAGTAGACATGAGTCACTATGTCTCACTGCATTCATCTTTTGAATCACTCAAGAAAAAGAAAGGAGTAAAATTATATTTTATACCACCTTTATATTTATCTATGTAATTGCCAGTGCTTTTTATTTCTATGTATGGATCCAAGTTACCATCTAATTTGCTTTCTTTTCAGCTTGAAGGACTCCTTTTAGCACTTCTTGTAAAGCAGTTCTGCTGGCAATGAATTCTTTCAGGCTTTGTTTAATCTGTAGATATCTTTATCTCTTATTTTTGAGATATAATTTTGCTGGATATAGATTTCTTAGTTTATGTCTTTTATCATGCAACACACTGAATACATGATTACACTGTTCCTTGAATTTCTTTGTGATGAAAAATCAGGGACCCCTTTATATAAGATAATTCACTTCTCTCTTGCCTCTATCAAAATTCTGTTTTGCTTATGGAAAGAATTTGGGGAAGTCACCCAACATCAACATCTGGCCTTCACATGCACACATGTACACAGGTACATGCACCCACACCTACACTCACACCTACATATATGCACACGTGTGCACTGCTATACACTCACATGCATACTCACAAGCCTTTCTCTTTCTCCTTCATGAGTTGACTATTGTATACCTTTGAATCTCTGAGTTTCTTGGCATTTATTGTAGATTGGTGGAAAATTTTTATTTCTTCAAACTTTTTGATCCTTTCTCTCTCTCCTTTACTTCCAGGACTTTCATTATGTACATGGTGACATACTTGATGCTATCCTGCAGCTCTCTTAGGCTTATACTAATTTTCTTTGCTTTATTCTTTTTCTGCTTCCTAGACTAAAGAATCACACTGCTTACTCGATTGTGCTATCCAGCCCCTTTTGAGAATTATTTGTTTGCTTTAACTTTCACGTCCAGAATCTCTATTTGGTTCTTTTTCCAAGTCATTTCTATGCCTTTATTAATATTCTCTGTTTGATGAGACATTATTTTTCGATGGTCATTTAATTATTCAGAGATGGTTTGTATTTACCTTTGACCATATTTATTATATTTGATTCAAAGTCTCTGTCTAGTGAGTGTTAATTTTCATGTGCTCAGGCCTTGTTTTCATGTTTATTTGTCTGATACCTTTTAAAAATTAAAGTGATAATATAATGTATTATAGCAAGTCTGGTATCAGGTCCACCTTCAGAGTTTGTTTTCTTGTAGTTAGGTTTGTCTTTGTTGTTGAAGGTTTTGTTTTTGCTGTTTTGTGTAGTAAACTTCCCATGTCAGTTCTGTAGCTTTTGTATCCCACAGTGTTCTGTAATCAGTGAGTCCACTGACTTTTACATTTTTATTTTCAAACTTAATTTCCTAGATGTTCTAGTTTGAGTCCTGTTGCTATGATAAAATACTCTGGTGGTTTGAGTAAAAATGGCCCCTGTAGGCTCATATACTTGAACCCCTAGTCATCAGGTGTGCCTTGTTGAAGTAGGTGTGCCTTGTTGGAGGAAGTTTGTCACTGAGAGTGGGCTTTGAGGATTTGAAAGCTCAAGCCAGACCCAGTGTCTCCCTCTTTCTACTGCCTATGGGTTCAGTTGTAGAACTCTCAGCTGCTTCTCTAGCACCATGTCTGCCTACACACTGCCACTCTTCCCGTCATGATGAAAATGGACGACACCTCTGAAACTGTAAGCAAACCTCGATTAAATGCTTTCTTTTATGAGTTGCTGTGGTCATGGTGTCTCTTCACAGCAATAGAACACTGACGAAGACAAATTCCATGACCAAAAACAACTCAGGGAGGGAAAGGTTTATTTGGCTTATAGGTTACCGTCTGTCATTGAGGGATGCCAGTGAAGGAACTCAGGGAGGAACCTAGAGGCAAGAACTAAAGTAGAGGTTGTGGAATAATGCTGCTTACTGGCTTGCTTGCAGACTTGTGTTCAGCTAATTTTCTTATATAGCTTAGGCCTATGCCTACCTACTCAGGGATGGTACCACCCACAGGTGTCTCAGTCCTCCAACATCAATTAGCAATTAAGAAAATGCCTCACAGAAATACTCACAGGCCAGTCTGCTGGAAGCAGCTCCTTAGCTGAGATCTCCCTTCTCAGATATGTCTAAATTTGTGTCAAGTTGATGAAAATTAACCAGCAAATTAGACATCACACTTCAGTCAGTATAATTTCAAGGTCATCCAGTGATCAATCAGATTCCTTTACATGCCTTGACTGCTTCTAAAGAGAATGTGTGTATGAAGGCATGCCTTCAAATTACAGGTAATTTACAAATCAACCTTAGCTTTCACTTTCTGCTTGCCAAGGCCAGCCAAAGCTAAGTGAATGGTGTCTTTTTTTTCTTGAGTCCCTCTGGATGTATGTAGAGCCTTCTAAATTTTTAAGAATATGTTGAACTTTTCCAGAGTTCCCTGTGGTCACCTAATTTAAAAGGCTTTCCTTTTAAGGTTTTGGCCAGGATTGTGTTTTCTACAGCTGAAACCTTAGACTTAGGTAGCAGCACCATTACCAGAAGATTGATATTTTAATGTTACAACCATGGGGATAAGACTTTGTTCACAGAGCTGAGTTTAGTTAAGTCAAGTAACTGCAATACCCTGGGACTGAAGATTTTTCCAGGGAGCTGATAGTTCAATGAAAAGGTATATTTCTATCCTTCAGGCATGGGGTTTTAAAAGAAATTTCAAAATAGGTTAGTTTCCTTCCCTGGCTAGGTTGCTAACTTTTCATGGCTACCATGCTACTGAGCTAGGGAAGGAGTAGTGGAGATGGGATTGTCCCTAAGCTAAAAGATCACAGGCCTCGTGTTCTTATGAAGACTTAGAAGTTTTCTTTCATACATATATTTATGTTCCCTCTACCTTTGTTTAAGTTAAGAGATCTTATATAGCCAGGATCTGTGGCTTTACCAGTATATTTAATTACTTTTGTGATAGAATGGGCTCATGGAGTGCTCAGTGTTTTTGGAATCTTATCTCATATGCTTTTGTTTGTTTGAGAGTCTCACACTATAGCCCAAACTGGCCTTGAACTCACAGCAGTTCTCTTGCCTTAGCTACCTTAGTTCTATGGTTGTAGTCAGGAGCCATCATGCTTGGCTAGCTTTGTTTATGTTTGAGCTTTTGTTGTGTTTATTTTTTTCAGAAAGAGTTTCA
This sequence comes from Ondatra zibethicus, assembly GCA_004026605.1. NCBI lineage: Eukaryota > Metazoa > Chordata > Mammalia > Rodentia > Cricetidae > Ondatra > Ondatra zibethicus. The sequence continues at coordinate 52,224 of PVIU01009101.1, read as the reverse complement.
TGTATCCCAGGATGGCTTGAAGAGCTGATTCTCCTCTTCAGCCTGCTGCATATTGGGATTATAGGTGTGCTCTACTATACCCATCTTAAAAACCTTCTATTTCACAAGTTTTAATCATTTGAGAGTTTTTGTTTGTTTGGTTTTTTTTGTGGTGGTGAAGATTGAAGATTGAAGCTTTAAGCATGCTAGACTAGTTCTCTGCCAGTGAACAGCCCCACATATTACTTTTTAATACACAACATTATTTAGAATCCTGTACTATGGTTAATGTTACTCTTTTGATGAGCATTAGCTTCCAAACACTTATAAATATAAAGAATAATTTCACTAATCTTTGTATACATGCAGATAGAATGAAATTCTAAGTTCAAATTCTAGGTATATACTAAATTTTAAAGGATATTGCTAAATGACTTTACAAAATAGTTATTCCAATTTACTGTATAAACAACAGTATATTGATGTATAACTTTCCTATGTACTTTTCCAACACCTGATATTATCAGTCTCTTAATTTATGCCCATCTGATGCATATAGTATTTCACAATATTGTTTTTTTATGTCCTTGATTACCAGTGACATTAAATATTTATTGCATTTTGTTTCTTGTTTTCATATACTCTTTGATTAGTTTATTTTTTTTTTACTGACTTGTGTGGGACAGAAGTTTTTGTCCCACCCAGTCCCACAGTCCCCAGTCCAAAAGAAACACACAGAGGCTTATATTAATTATAAACTGTTTGGCCTGTTAGCTCAGGTTTATTATTAACTATCTCTTACAACTTAAATTAATCCAAATTCTTGTCTATGTTTAGCCACGTGGCTTGGTAACTTTTCTCAGTGAGGCATTCTCATTTTGCTTCCTGTGTGTCTGGCTGATGACTGACTCTCTGCCTTTCCTCTTCCCAGAATTCTCTTAATCTGGTTGCCCTGCCTATACTTCCTGTCTGGCTACTGGCCAATCAGTGTTTTATTAAACTAATATGAGTTTACAGTGTACAAGAGCATTATCCCACAGCAGATTTGTAGAACAGTTTTGTTTATTTTGGATTTGGATTCCTTTTTGTGTTATATACATTGTAAATAAAATATCTACCAAGTTGATTTAGAGTTGCCATGGATGGTCCCACAGGCATGGATATTGTCTCAGAAGCTGCATTTCTGAAGAAAACTGGCTCTCCCTCTCCCAGTAAGCATCAACTGCCAATGGCTACTCAAAGGTGGCACTTCAAGGGCCCCTTCCTAATTCATGATGGAATTATGTCTGGCTTGATCTTGTGCAAGTCTTGTGTACATAGTCCCAGTTCCTGTGAGTTCATATGTACAATTGTGCCCAGCAAATACTCTTTCTCTATAGGCATTCACTTTCTCTGGCTCTGACAATCTCTTCTTCTCATCATCTGTGATAATCTCTGCACCTTGTTGGGAGAGGGTGGGATATAGATGTCCCATTTAGAGCTGAGTATTCCACAGTTTCTTACACAGTGACCAGTATTGGGCTCTGTGTTAATCAGCACCTAGTGTAAAAAGAAGCTTCTTAGCTGGGCGATGGTGGCGCACACCTTTAATCCCAGCACTCTGGAGGCAGAGGTGGGCAGATCTCTGTGAGTTAGAGGCCAGCCTGGTCTACAAGAGCTAGTTCCATGACAGGCCCCAAAGCTACAGAGAAACCTTGTCTCAAAAAACCAAAAAGAAGCTTCTCTGATGAAAATTGAGCAATGCACTAATCTATGGGTATAAAGACAGGGAGGGACTTAGGAGACAGTTTATTGCTATCTCCAATTAGCATAGAAATAGTATTAGGTTCTCCCCTAGGACCTATGACTTAGATGGACATTGTGTTTTGGGCCCAATTAATAGTACCAGACATGGATTTCATCTTATGAAGAAGACTTTAAATCCATCCAATCAGAAAACAGTGGTTACTCCCATAATATCCATCCCACTACTGCACCAATGGGCCAGTTGTCATTGTAGCAGTCAGGATTTCCAGCTGGGTAAGAGCACTGATTGCTTTCCTCTACCAGTAGTATGCATAGAACCTTCTTCCAGCACAATAAATGCTAGCCAGTAGGGGTGAAGCTTCATCTAGAGAAGTACCAGCTGGATTTTTCCATGTCTTATGACTCCAATATGTGCTATCTTCAGCAATACAGTTTCCATATGAGCTTTTAAAATATCTTTAGCATTAGTTATCCCCTCCATGCTTTCCACTCCCTCCTCTGCCCTGCCTTTCCACCCCCCATCCTATTCAATTATTTCTGTTTCACTATTCTACTTTTGCTCTTCACACGACCTACATTCTACACCCTTCCCCATTTCCTCTGAAATACTCTCCATGGTCCCTTACTTATTTCCTGATTTCTTACTCCAATTTAAGAACTCATAACTGAAGAGTCAAAGCTAGCATCCACATATGGAAGAGAATATGTGGAATTTATAGCTGCAACTCCAGTGGATCTGACCCCCTCTTCTGGGTTCTGTATGCACTGCACACATGTGATGCACTAGCATACGTGTAAGCAAAACGTTCAAACACACCGAAAATCATTTTAAAGATTATCCTTATACATACAGATAAATGTAGCTCTCACTCCTTATCAAAGAAGCTTCTCTGCAGCAGACAGAGACGCTTACATAAAACTACAACTGGTCAAAATGAAGAAAAAAACTGATTGTGGGGTGTCTAATCCCAACTAATACAGCTACAGCACAATTCAATCACCTAAGGCTAAGGGAACAGCACAGAAGAAGGGGCTAAAGACTGTAAGATCCAGAGGACCAGAAAGTTGGATTCTATATTTTGTCTTCTAGAAATGAAAAGGGAAGCTTCACCCATGCTGCCTCAACTCTATGGCTGCCTCTACAAGACCTGAACAAGGACAACACCAACTGGCAAACCAACACGCATGGGAGAAATGCTCATGAGGCTCAGCTACAGGCAACTAGTAACTGCTAAAAGAAGGAAATTAGTTTTCCCCAGGGATGAGCTAATAGCTATCCAATACCACGTGGTCAGCCTTGTAATCATATATAAATACAAGCAACACTAAACAGAACCAGCAAATTTTAGCTATATATTTATGTGCATATATGAAACAGTAATCGTTAAAGAAAAAGAGACCATAAATTTGAAAGGAAGTGGAGGGGGGTATGGGAGGAAATGGAATGAAGAGAGGGAGGAGGAAATGATAATTACTCTTTAATTTTAAACATTGCAAAATATAAAAGTGAAGATAATTTGGATAAAATATGTAAAAGTAAAAGAGAGACAGGTATGGAGGCACACACCTTTAATGCCAACACTTGGTAGGGAAAGGAATGTGGACCTCTCTCTCTCTCTCTCTCTATTTATTTCTTTTCATTAAAAATTGAGTTTTTTTCATATAGCATATTCTGATTATGGTTTTCCTCCCCCAACTCCCCCCAGATCATCTCCACTTACCCACCCACCCAAATCCACACCCTTTCTTTCTGTCTCCCATTACAAAATAAGTAGACATCTAAAAATTGATAAAAAATAAATAGATGAAAGTAAAGTAGCTACAATGTGAATGGTTACAATAAACTGTGATACAGAGACTGCCATAGTTATTTAAAATACAAAAGGTAGTGGTATATTATTTGTATTTTGATAAATAAATCAACCTGAAAACTAGAAAACCAAGGCAGCCAAGCCACTAGAGAAGTCTTACCTCTGTCAAGGATGGGCGACCTCAAACTAAGCAGCTAAGCCTCTCTCTCCTCCCATTTTATATTCCCTCTAGGGCTGGGATTAAAGCCCTGTGACTCCCTAGGACTGGGATTAAAGGTGTGAGCCACCACCACCTGGATTTGTTTCTGCATTGATTTTGTGTTGCCCAGGGTGGCCTTGAACTCACAGAGATCCGTCTGCCTCTGTCTCCCAAATCCTCTGAATAGAGTGAGACACCACTGCCTGACCTTTAGTGGCTTTAGCTTTGCCTCTGGTCTTCAGGTAAGATTGATTTATCAAAGTACAAATAATATACCACTACAGTACTCATACAGGAAATTCTCAGAAAGTAAATAAAAACCCAAATAAAACCAAGACATTTGTAATTGGACAGCCTCTCAGAGGGCCCATCCCTGAGGAGACTGGTTCCCCTTTCTCTCCAGTCCTCCACTGAAGCCTTGTCAGATTTCCCCATCTGCACAGGCATGTCAGCTAGCGTGTCATTATGCAGTATGGAGCAATCACAACCCCAGAGAACCTAGACAACAATGAGGACCCTAAGAGAGACATACATGGATCTAATCTACATGGGAAATAGAAAAAGACAAGATCTCCTGAGTAAATTGGAAGCATGCAGACCTTGGGAGAGGGTTGAAGGCGAGGGGAGAAGCAGGGAGGGGAGCAGAGAAAAATGTAGAGCTCAATAAAAATCAATTAAAAAAAACGTAAAAAGCAAGAATTCTGTTAAAAGATACAATGTATTTCTTTTTTACACAAAAAAATCACCTTAAGTATAAAGACAGGCATGTTAGAAGGAATAGAGAAAGACAAAGCATGCTAAAACTAAGAGAAAGGAGACTGGAGTTGCTTGCTTATTTCAGGTCAAGCATTAGTCAGAGCTAGGAAAGATACCAGAGATAAAGGGGCAGAACACAAGCAGTGCTTAGAGAGAAACCCACAGCAATTCTAGAAAGTCCTATTGTTTACTGTTTGTTCGTTTGTCTTTCTTTTAGAAGGCTTTCCATCTCAGTTCTTTTATTTATCTATTTACTGTGGGGTAGGGGTTGAGGGGACGTGTGTGCCAAGGTGCAAATGTGGAAAAACAGAGTCAGTTCTTCCCTTCCGCCTAGTTGAGGCAGGGACTCTTTTTTTTTTTTTTTTTTACCTTCTGCTGCATTGCAGGTTCCAAGATGGCTGGCCTATAAGTTTCTAGCGAGTCTCCCATCTCTACCTCCTGTCTTGTTGGCATGGTGGCGTTACAGATTGACACTAGTGCATCTGGCTTTTTGTATGGGCCCCATGGTTGTCAGGGTTGAATGGATAGATCTTTTTATCTTTTTTCCCACTGAACTATCTCCTTGGCCCTAAATCTTCCTTAAACATACATGCATACATACATTCTTTTAGTTCTGTTCTTCTAGGGAACCCTGCCTAATACATTCTCCTTTCAACAAAAGGTACTGAAATACAGAGCTCACGTGGAAAAACCTCAAACCAAACAAAAGCCTAAACTAAATGAAAACAAACAACCGCCATCCGCAGCAACAACACCCCTTACTCTGAACATCACATCTTAGAAAAAGTGACGCAAGATGGCGCACAGAGCTAAATGTAAAGTTTTAAAGTTATGAATTTTAGAAGAAAACATGGGAGAATCTGGGGACATGGTTCAGATGACAAATTTGTCATGCAAACATGAGGCTCTGAGTTCGAACCCCAGCTCCTGTGAAAAATCGCAGTATGGCAGCATATCTATAACCCTAGTGCTTGGGGGAGCAGAGGCAGAGGATCCTCAGAGCTCACTTATCAGCCAACCTAGCCAGTTCATGAGCTATGGGTCTGGTGAGAGACCCTGTCTCCAAAACTATGATGGAGAGCAATAAAGGAAGACACTCTAAGTCAACCTCTGGCCTCCATAGACACACAAGCACGAACACATGCACACATGCACACACACACACACACACACACACACACACACACACACACACATCACACCACAGGGAAGACTATTCATAAGTTGCCGTTAAAGAATTTTTAGGCATTGCACCAAAGCATGAAATGAAACCTAAAGGAAAATATTAAAATTTCATCATAATTAAAACCTTTTGCTCTGCAAGATGCAAGACATTGTTATAATAATGAAAAGGCAAACTATAAGTGAATGAAAAATTGTAAACCATGTATCGAACAAAGTTCCCTATCTAGAATATATAGGCACAAAACTAAGCAGTAAGAAAATAATGAAATCAAAAGTGTTCAAAATTGTTTTACCAAAGATGCCATATAAAAAGCAAATAGATACACAAATAATAGTTCAAATCTGCAGAGCGACACAAATTAAGCTTCCAGTGAAAGATACTGATAACGCCCAGTGCTGACAAGGGCGCAGAAGCTGAAACACACATTGTTGCATTCTGAGAATCCAGATAAAATTCTTATCTTTGCTTCTCTGTACAAAAAGTATTTTTGGAATCTTTCTGGCTTTTCAAAATTTGACTTATCTTTGACTTTTTCAAGTTTGAATATAATATAGTTTGGTCCAAAGTTTCTTGCATTTACACATTTACTCTGCTTGTTCTTGTCTGAGATTCACAGATCTGTAATTTGTGTCTGACATTAATTTGGAGAAATTGTCAGTTGCTGTTGTGTCAAATTCTGCTCCTGTCCCTCTCTGTCTTTGCTCTCCTTTCGGCATTCCTGTTTTGAAACGCTGTTCCTTTCATGGCTGTCTCACACTTTCTGGATACTGTGCTATGTTTGTTTGGTTTAGTCTGTCTTACACTTGTTCTTCAGCTTTTGGATGTTTCAATTGTCAAGTTCTCAACTCAGAAACCCCCTCCCCCCCACGCCGACTTATCTATTCTGATAATTAGCTCATCTAAATCATTCTTCATTTGTGTCTCAGTGTTTTTGATCTCTAGCAGCTTTTTAAATTAGCTCTTAGAGAGCCCTCCTCTCTTGCTTATATTCTCCATCTGCCTTGCGCTGCTGTGTGCTTTCTCCATTGGCGTCTTTAGCATATTAATTACGGAGTCTTGAAATTCTTTGTCTGATGATCCATTTCTACCCGAGCTGAATCTTGGTTTGATGCTTTCTTGGTTTCTTCAGATCGCACTTGTGCCTTTTATTATGCCTTGTGGGTTTTGTTGTTGTTGGAAAGTGGACATGATGTACTAACTATGAGAACTGTAGCAGAGGCCTTTTTGCGAGGTCGCAATGAAGAACAGTTTACAGTCCTGTGCTGAGCCCTGAGTCTCTGAATGAGCCTATGGCCCTGGACTGTGAACTTAGAGGGGCTCGTGGTTCCTCCCTGCCCTGAGCGGGTCAAGGTAAATGAACGGGGCTGGGTTGGGTATGTCCTTCTTCTAGGTAGATTATGGTTTGAAAAATTCCCAGCAGATTAGACTCATAAAACAGTTTCTCCAGAGGGCAAACCTTAGTTAAGAACAGAGCATGTTTCAAAATGGTTAATCTTCTCTTACCCTTGTTGTAAGCACGATGGGAGCATCCTTTGAGAGCTGCGTGGAGCTCCTGTTGCTAAAACTCACAAAAGAAAAATGTGGAGGCCTCTGTAGAAATGTAACTCTCATATCAGCCATTCTGAGACTCCAGCAATTCACCAGCCGCAGGGCATGTGTTCCCGCTCTTGCGCTGGTCCTGGGGCAGGTTTCTATTGTCAGGGCCCTTCTCTGGAACATTATGGTTGCTACATATCCCTTTCCACCTCTCCAATTTTTGAGGCAGTAGTCTGCCCTGTGACCCTACTCCTCTCACAGATGTAAGAAGAGTTGCCGACTTCCCTCCTTGTTCAGCTTTTCCTTTGTTAGGGCTGGAGAGGCAATTTCTGTGCTCCTTGTGTGCTAGCCTGCAAGTTCTGTGTGTTCATTTAGAAGATGCAATTTTTAAAGGGAAAAGTCCTCAGATGCACCGATCGTCCATATGATGCCTGGCTGCCTTTGAAAATGCTGGCAGGAGTCAGATTTAGGTCTAAAACACAGGTTATAGAACTGCAGAGAGAGTGCTCAAGTCCGAACCCTATCTGTATCTCATTGGCAGTTCATGTGATGAGGACACTTTGTCTAGGATCATTCAGATCAGTGGCTCCCAAAACTCAAGACATCAAGGGTATCAAAACTATTTTGAAAAATGAATTCATGGCCCATCTGAAGATTTTTTTTCTAATTTGGGAGGTCTCTTTAAGGCCAGGGGAACTATTGGTCTGTTTTTGTATTTTTTGTTTTACTTGGCCTTTCACTTGCTTTTTTATTTTCAGCCTTTCACATAAAACCTCTTAATCTGATTCAAATTTTAAGCAGTCAATATGCATTTCCTCGTGGTGACCTGCAGGTGGTGCTGCTGTAATATTTCACTATAACTCCGAACAATAGCTATGGAAAACCAGGTTTAAAGAAGAGATAATCATGGCCCCAGAACCAGTTAGAATAAAATCGAGCAAATTTTAGGTGACGGGAAAAATTAAAGATCAGTCAATGCCTTAAAATAGTCCTTTGTTCCTTCTATTACCCCTAAGTGGATCTGAAATGCAACTTCTACCCTTCTAATTTGAGCGATACCGTACATAGCTAGGTAACAGGTTCTTGAACATTTCTCTCTAAACACCGTTGTCTTTAACCACTGGAGATCTTCTGTCACCTGAAACTGTCTCTCCCTCCCTTTACAAAGACTCAGTTCCTAGCTGGGTGGTGGTGGTGCACGCCTTTAATCCCAGCACTCAGGAGGCAGAGGCAAGTGGATTTCTGTGAGTTCAAGGCCAGCCTGGTCTATAAATAAAGAAAAAAAAGTCAGTTTCTGGGGAGAAGAATTTGAAAACCTGAACCTCCACTGTAGATTTTTATATTTGAAGTTCAAGAACCTGTTCTCTTGAGTCAAAGTGAGTACATGCCTTTCTCATGGATGAATATCTGAGTCTAAGAACCAAACCAGCTGAAGGTCTGAGGCAGGATTAGATTTTTTATCTCCTATTCTTTTATTTTAATTTTTAATATTTTCTCTCTAGAAAAGGTCTCACATAGCTCAGGCTGGCTTTGAACTCACTATGTAGCCAAAGGATGACCTTGAACTCTGGATCCTCCTGCCTGCAGCTCCCAAGTGCTGACACTCACTTCAAGATATGCCACATCTGACTCCTGCCGTGTTGTTAAAATGCCTCCCAAACAGATGATAATTTCCTTAGCAAGACTTGGCCACAAGCCTGGCCTAAAGATATTGTTGGCAGCGTGTATTATAGATGACGTTCAGGGTCCCAATTGTTCAAGAAGATATATTTCTAGGTCTCAAGACAGATATGCCTCAGTCAAACATGTACCTAGCTACAAGGTGCTCTTAGGAGCAAACGTCCTTTAGTAAAGCAGAGCTTCCCAACCTGTGTGACCCAGCACAAACATTTGTCTTCTCAGTGTCAAGTGCCTGAGCAGCCACCCGAGGGTGTTATAGTCTGAATCAATCATTGCTGCCCATGAGCAATTTCTTCCCTTGATCCTACTGCGTTAAACAAACACTGTTATTTTGTATATAGTCTCCTTCACAGGAAAAGCTACAGAGTTTTTACTTTGTTTTGTGCTGCAGTGGACTGACCCCAGGGCTTTGTACATAAGGTAGGAAGCTCTATAATAATCCTGCCAGGACTCTGCGGGGTAGTACCTGGGCCCATTGCTCCCAAGTCTTCAATACCTCTAGAAGATCATTAACACTTCTTCTGGGGTACCAATCCCCTCTCTCTGGTTTCCCCTACACCAGGAAATCTGACAGTGTGAGGCTCAGATAAAACAAGAACTTTGGTCAAGTTTGATTCACTTTCAACTATTACCAACTAGGAATCTCTCTCCCCTGCCAGGCTTTTATTATTCATTGGCTCCTTCTTATTCATCTCAAGGGTAATCCCAAGTCAGTGTGCCCTGGAAATAAAGTCAGCTCTAGGGTCCAAGACTAGGAATTTGACATGTTGTGTGCTGTAGTCTAATTTGTCCAGATAAGGCTTCCCTTTGGAAGCTTGGCCTCATGGTAAGACTGTTCAGTTATGGAAATGATCCAATAGAATGTGGTCAAATGACAGCTTGCTGACCTGTACCCATTCTAGCAGTAGAATAAGATAATATTGGTATTTCCTACCAAGATATGAATGAAATATGGTGTCTTAGTCAGGGCGATTATGGCTGTGATGAATCATGACCAGAAGTAACGTGGGCAGGAAAGGTTTCATTGACTTACGTATCCTGAATCAAAGTCAACTGAGGGAAGCCAAGACAGGAACTTGGAGGCAGGAGATCTTGCAGAGGCCATGGAGGGGTGCTGATTCTTGCTGGGTATGACTTGTTCAGCCTACTTTCCTATAGAACCCAGAATCACCCACCAGCCTATGCATAGCACTACCTACAATGGGCTGGGACTGATTAATCTTAATCACTGATTAAGAAAATTTCTTGCAGGCTTGCCTGCAGTCTGATCTTACAGACATTTTCTCAGTTGAGGCTCCCTCCTCTCTAGTGACTCTAGCTTATGCCAAGTTGAAATAAATCTAGCCAGCACATACAGTTAGACACTTATAGAATCGTTCCTAAGGGGGCTAGCGGATTATATGCAAGGAACAAACTATTTTTCAATTATGTATTTAACTCTCATTCATACCCATTCCCAAAATAAGAGATGCATGAGAGAAGCCACTAACCTCAAGTTCTGTGAGTACAGCAACATAGAGAACCCACACAGACTGAGCTGAAGTTCCAAGACCATCAGCCTTAGCGTATATATATATATATATATATATATATATATATATATATATATATATATATAAAATTTCATAGGAGTCACTGGACTGTGAACATAGCCTGTGCTAATAGGCTCCTGGGGAAAAACTACAATTTTTCTTCATCATTCCAAATTTGATATCTATTCAGCCTTCAGTAGACAATGGGAAAATGTGTGAAGATACAATACTTAGCATATCTTATCTCCTTTCCCTGGCCCACTGAGGCCTGCGCAGATGTACCAGAAAATGGTACATATCACACGGGGTGACAGCATGAAGCCACAGAAACAGTATTAAGATTGAGCATATGAGATGGAAGAGCATTACTTTGTGCACAACTTGGTGGCTTGGAGACAGTCACAAAGTTGTGCAACCATCACAACCATTAATTTTAGAAGACCATCATCACTTCAGAAAGAAATTTCATAACCATTGTAGCGGTCATTCTTCACTCTGCTCTTACTTTAGTCCCTAGCCACCACTAATCATCTTTCTGCCTTGTCTCTGTGGATTTGAGTATGCATAAATGGAAGCACACAACGTGTGATCTTTTATATTTGTTTTTTTCCATTTAATGTGTTTTGAATGGTCATCTGTGTTGTAACAATTACCAATACGTCATTATTTTTTATAGCTGGCTAATATTCCATTGCATCAACAAACCAAACTTTATTCATCTGTTAATAGAAATTTAGTTCTTTTTTCACTTTTTGCATGCAATGCATAATAGTGTTATAGACATTAGTGAATAAGTCTTTGTGTGGATAAGTTTTTATTTCTCTTGGGTAGAAAATTAAGAGTAGAATTATTGGATTATATCACATTTCTGTTTACCTCTTCAAGAAACTTCAAGACTGTTTTTCCCAACCTGCTATTATGAATCTCTATTTTTTTTTTAAAAAAAGTGCTTTGTTACAAACAACAGAAACCACAAAAATTTTCTAGCCCACTGTGTATGGTTTGACTCAGAGAATAACTCCAGGCTCAGCTTGACAACTTTTACTTCCTACATTTCCTTTAGTCCAGACCCTTACTGTCTATCCCAGCAGCACTGTGTCTAAACAAAGGCCATTATGTTTGGAGAAAGGGAGGTGATGGTAAAGGCTCACAGGGTAGAAAAGTCTTGCTAGGCTTCACAGATAACAGCAAGTAAGCCGTTTTTTCTGGTGTAGAGCAAGCACAAGAACAAGCAAGTGGGGGACAAGGTCAGACAGGAAATGACATTGGCTGGGGAAAGTCTCTCTGACGAGGCAGTGTTTGAGCAGATAGCTAGATAAAAGCATTGCAGAGAAAGGGACAGTCAAGGCAAAGGCCTGTGCTGACAGTGTGCTTGGCCTTTCTGAGGAAGAGCCAAGGGCACAGATGTGGCTGGAAGAGAGTGAACGGGACTGAGATTGATGTAGTAAGAAAGGCAGAGACACAGAGGGGAAGCACCCAGCACAGGCTTGAAATGCTGCTCTCCAAGTCCTTGCACTGAGGGTGTAACCCCAGTACAACAGCGTTGGGAACGGCTTTAGAGGTAAGTAGGTCATGAGACTGTCACCCTCTTGTATAGATTAATGTTGTAATCATGGAAGAAAGTTAGTTTGCCACAGGAATGAGCTCCTGACCAAAAAGATGGCTTTGGCCCCTTTCTTTCCTCCCATCTCTCTGTCTCTCATTCACTCACTGTATACTTGCTCCTTGTGGCCACGTGATGCTTTCTGCCTCGTTATGATGTGATAAGAAATCCTGCAATATCCGACTCCCAGCCTGCAGAACTGTCAACGGAATAAACATCTATTGTTTATAAATTGCCCAATCTTTGGTATTTTGTCCCAGCAGCGAGAACAAATCGACAAGGCTATCTTGATGGCCATGAAGCAGGCATATACTTTACCGAGAAATGCATGTTTTCAGAAAGGGTTGGGGCTGTAGCACAGTGGCAGAGCATTTGCCTGTGGTACACAAGGCCCTGGCTTCAGTCGCACAAAAGAAAAAGAACCATCTGAGGAAAGGAAGGAACAGGGCCTGACTTGTGCTTTAGAAAAATCCCTCTGGCCACTGTAGGAGGCGGGGCTGCAGAGGTGAACTGGTTCCCTGCAGCCACCCTGGCTTTCTGAGCTGATGCTGAGGAGCTCTGATCTGCACACAACCTGGAAGGCAGGATATGCACAGATCCATCAGTCAGAGGGACTTGTTTCCTTAGATCACAATAGCCCCTGTTTAACACCCTCCAGTGGCTTCCCATCATATCGCATGTAGCCCACTCTGGTGCCCTTGCCTGTAAGATCCGTGCCTGCCTTTGTTCTCATCCCTTCTACTCTCCAGCTCTTCCTCCAGCTATGGCAGCCTCACTGAGCTGCCTTCCCAATAGCCCTTCCCTCCACACTCACCAGCCTTATTCAGGTCCTTTGCACTTTGCTTCTCCTGCAATAATTTCCCCCAAAGCCCTCTCATTACGCAGTTGAACATCTTCTACAGAGAAAAGGATTTCCTGATCCCTTGCCACAGAGCAGCTCTGGAGCGCTTCCTCTCCCAGCACTTCTCAACACTGTTGTACCAGGGTTACATCGTCAGTACAGGACCATTTAAACCATACCAGCGTGCTGTAGCATCTTTCCTCTCATGCTCCTCTTTAAAATTGTCTCGACTGTTTACACACTTCTACAGTCACCTAGGATGTGAGCTCCAGAAGCCAGCACTGAATTTTATCCAGCATTGTGTCCCCAAGAACTGAACCTGTGAGAGTGCAGGCTCACCACAGGCATTTGCTCAGTGTCTGTTGAAGGGACAAAGGCAGGGAAATCAAGCCATTGCTCTTGAGTTTTCTAGTCATATAAAGACAGGCTAGATTTTTGAAAAGAAATTGTGCAAAAAAGCCGAAAGTACAACCAAGGAAGAAAACGCAAAAAAGGTATGGCTAAACTTTCCAATAAAGCGTGGGTCGCTGAAAGCGACCACATAAAAGTATCCACATAAAAGCCACAGCTAACCTCACACTTACTGGAGAGACTGAAGGCTTCCCACTAGGATGCAGAACAAGATGCAGAGATCAACTTGGGCTAATTCGAGTCCACACTAAACTGGACATTCTACTCAGGGTAGTTAGGCAAGAAAATAGAAGAAAAGGCCTCCAGATTAAAATGAAAGATGAAAACCACTTCTGTTTGCAGACAACATGATCTTGTATATCGAAAATCCTAAAGAAGTCACTAAAAGAAATACAACTAAAATTGAATCGGGCATGGGGGGGGGGCACAGTCAGCAATGTTGCAGGAAGCTTGCAGGGTATCGGGCCTAGGAGACAGAATTTCCTGCCTGCCCAGAGTTGCTGGAGCAGCCTTTCAATGCTCTAGGCTACCATCTCTGTGAAATGAAATAGTCCAGACATACAAAGACTCATTCTGCCTTTCTGTGAGTGGTTCTCCAGCTCCAGCATCATCTCCCTTTGTGAAAAGGTTGAAGGATTATATTCTCATATCCTATGTGTCTTGTGAGCTGTGCCAGCCAAGCTAGTCGGCAGCCAAAGTGTAGTTATCTCAGGATAAGGAATTGGACTCTATAAAGCATTATTCTTTAAGCTTTTGTATTCTCTCTCCCTCTCTCCCTCCCTCTCTAGTTTTGTTTTTCACTTGGTTTCCTAGCAAATTTCCTTTTGAGAAATTCCAATATTGTCTCATCTGAACCAAGGGGAATAGGATTGTCTACAAGTTGGTTGCTGAAGGGCTAGCTTAGAGGTCAGGGGTCCCTTGTGGCTAGGTGTGGGGGTGGCTGCAGCCAGCACAGCTGGAGATGCAAAGAAGGGTTGAGGCTGTGCAGATTTGTTTTTTGGACGATGGCTTAAGATACTGGAATGATAGGCTTTTGGCTAAGGATGGAGTGCATCTCACTAGGGAAGAATGTGGTTGCTTGGAGACTTGCCGATCTGATCAAGATGACTGTAACTGGGGGGAGGGGGGACATGCTCATATCACACTGTAAGACCAGATACTATAGGCAGCATCAGGCATGTCAGTGACAGAAGAGTAACAGCAAGAGAGACACCCAGTGATTTTCAGGAGAAAATGGTTGAGAAGGAAATTGGGCACAGCGCTTTCAGCTTCGATTGTCAATATGCCAGTGTGAAGAGCAAGAGCGGAAAACAAAGCAAACTGAGATTGTTTTTGAACACAAAGAAGTAAAAAGAAAAAAACCACACAAATCAAAGGTAACACCAAGACTCAGAAGTAATCGATCCATAACTGAAATGTACTCATTATCTGATAGACTGAGTCAGTTGAGTGTCCCACCCATAGGATGGAGTCCTTTGTGCCCAGTCGCACCAACTTTGTGGCATCCGGAGGGTCAGATTAGGAGCACAAAATCAGGGGAAGAAGTATTGAGGACCTGAACATGAAGTTCAATAGTTGTGGAAAATCTTCCCTGGGTGGTGCATTTATTTGGTGGTGCCCCACATTCCAGACATGAGAGGAAGTCAGACAAGGCTTCTGCTCTCAAAGAGCTGTTACTGAGAGCAGAGAGATAATAAACACAGGAACAAAATAACTCCAGCTCATGAAAAGATCTACAGAGAAATGCAAGTGATAGCAATGAAAAGGGGGGAGGACAGTGGTGAAAGCTTGGGTGGTCTGGGGTCACCTCTCTGCAAGGGTGACTGTTTTACTGGACTCAGAACAAAGTGAGGGAGTAAACTGTGTGAACAGAGGGAAGCACTCCGAAACAGGAAGCAGCAAAGGATCTAAGGGCAAACTGGGCAATTGCCTGAGCTGTCTCCTGCCAGAAATGGACTCTGAGACAACAGTTTGAGTTTAGCTAACTTATTGTGAGATGTAGGAATTCTGGGAAGGCAATGAGGAAGTGAAAAGGGGAGAAAAGGTGATTGGGAACATGTATGTTACTAAACAAGCCATATAGTGGGGGATCCCTGGGAAACAGAGCAAGATATATATATTCTCCCTGAATAGAATAACCTTCCATCTTGCCTGAAAAAGCAGCTAAAATTCATAAAGAATGCTCTGAAATAACAAATTGGAATCTGGGAAGTGCTGACAGTCTCTGCTGTTGTAACAACAAAGCCTGGAGCAGAGTCAGGAAAGGGGCCATCTGGAGGGTCAAGCAGGATTGAGATCACCTCTGCTCAAGACCCTCTGCAAACCAGAAGCCGGCAGAGGAGTTTTGAATCAGCCTTCACAATGTTTGCCTTTGTATTTGTTTGATTTATTTCACATTTGTTTTTAAAGGTCAATAATGAAAATCAGACGATTTCATATATTGTCCTAAATTTCTAGTTCTTTTGGAAAAAGAAGCCTATAACCCAATAGCAGTGAATTGTCATTGGGTAATAAGATGACAATCAAGTAGGTGCCCCATTTGGGAAGGTCCCATGCTCTCCAGTTAAGGAGTCTTCATTGAGACTGTAGTAAGTGATGAGGGATACTAAAGCAAGTTAAGGTGGAGAAAAGACCTGAAGCATCCCCAAGCAGACTAGGTCATCAGACACTCTCTAACACTGTGAACGCAAGCAAAAACTTGACCTATGTCTTGTAAATGCCTATATTAGAGAGAAGCAGATATCAAACTTGACCAGTTAAAAACACCAATATATTCTTAATTATATAAGTGTGAGTGCTGCAACTAGATAAACAAAATAAGACAAGTGAATAGTCGTAACCCAGCAAATGTTTTCTTTCCTTCTTCTGCATCCATACTAAGCAAAACGCCTCTTGTTTCCCTCTGTATAGTACCCTGAACAACATCTGGGCTGACTTGGAGACCCCTAATTCACGTAGCTCATTTTGTTAAAATAAAGGTGTCTTGTGCTTCATTATGCTCTCTTGCAATGTTGGGAATGGAATCCTGGAGCATGCTAAGTAAGCACTCCACCACCAAGCTACATTCCAGCCATTGGCCCACTGTTTAACAGAACTCATGATCCCATTCTAAGCACACAAGCAAGGATGGATGAAATCTGTTCAATCTGAAAGAGGTAAGAATGGTGATCATTGTGGGTCTGCATTACCTCAACAGGATGGATTTTTCTAGTTTCAGCCATTTGCCTGCAATTTCAAGATGTCATTGTTTTTTTACCACTTAGTAATACTCCATTGTGTAGAAAGGGGCGCTCTAAGAGGGACACACGTGGAAGGCTCCAGAAAGGAAAATAGATCTCTTGGGTAAACTGGGAGGGTGGTAGAAGGGAGGGGATGAGGAATGGGAACATGAGGGATCAAGAAGACTGAGTTGGGGGAGAAATGGGGCGGGGAAGCAATTATCTTGATAAAGGGAGCCATTATGGAGTTAGGGATAAACCTGGTGTTAGAGAAATTCCCTGGAATCCACAAGGATGACCCCAGCTAAGACTCCTAGCAATAGTGGAGAGGGTGTCTGAACAGGTCTTCCCCTGTAACAAGATTAGTGACTACCCTAATTGTCATCATAGAACCTTCATCCAGTAACTGATGAGAACAGATGCAGTGACCCACAGCCAAGCACTGGGCTGAGCTCCTGGAGTTCAGCTGAAGAGAGGGAGGAGGGATCATATGACCAAGGGGAGTCAAGAGCATGATGGGGCAAGCCACAAAGATAGCTGACCCGAGCTAGTAAGAGCTCATGGACTATGAACCGACAGCTGGGGGACCTGCATGGGACAGAAGTAAGCCTGCTGAATGTGGATGACAGTTAGTTATGTGACTTGATCTATTGTGGGGGGGCAGGCCTGGCAGTCACACCAGGACCTATCAGAGGTACATGAATTAGCTTTTTGGAGCCCATTCCCTACGCTGGGATACCTTGCTCAGCCCTGATACGGGAGGGAGGGGATTGATCCTGCCTCAAGTTGGTATATCAGACCTTGTTGACTCCCCATCTGAGATGTGCATGGGATATGGGAAAGGGGGGAAGTGGAGGAGGGAGGGAGAAGGAGAGGGAGGGGGAACTGGAGTTGGTATGTAAAATGAAAAGTAAAATTTTAAAGTAAAAATATGAAAAAAGAATTGTGGTCATAAGAAGGTTATGGCAGTGACCTGACTACAAGTTGATGGGGCCTTGGAAACAGGTTCTAGTGGGGATGAAAGACAGTGAAGGAATTCAGTACATGGTTTTCAGTGGGTAGAACAGGGTATGCTTATAAAAGAATGATGGACAATGAGGCATTTTAGCAGGACAGCTAGATTGCTACCTTGAGAAGATATGTAATTAGTCCACTAATGGATTGAAATGGGAAAGACTGGAGAAGCAATGGTTGGGTGGGAGGAGAGCACGCTCTGTTTGCTTATGAGACATCCTAGTGGAAATGTGAAACAGGATATGTCAGATATCTTTTAGATGCAGTTGAGTCAGAAGCTCAAGTGAAGATGTGAAAGGCTGAGGAGAGGAGAATGTGGAAATTATCAGACTACAGCAATGAGACTACAATTTCTGGCAATATCATCTGTGAGATGCTTGGGCAATAGCTTATTCCTACAAAACACCTATAAATTCTGGACAAAAGATAACACATATCTTTTAAAATATATTACTGAGCTCAAAAGGAAATAAGCAAAACTCGAGAGCCCAAATAAAGTTGAACTTGAGGAAGCAAAGGCTGATGCTGCTTTACTTGTGACCTGGAGGCAGCTTTGGAATACAGACCTAGTAGAGTTAGAAGGTTTGGATTTGGTTTTTCATCTTTTCCATTTTTAAAAGTGAGGGAAACCACACTAACAAACCTCACTGTATTATTAAAAAAAACCCTATGCAGTTGTGACTACTGGATCTACGTTAAGATCACCTATATTTCAAGTTATGACTATTGACCACTTATAGTTTTAGCAGCCTTCTTGGGGTATAGTTGCTATACAAAACCTGCATCTATTCAATAATGCACACAATATACTGAGTTTGATGTATTCACAGATCCATAAAACCATCTTTATCACCTGCCAAAGTATCATTGATTAAAAAATGCTTAGTATGAGATCTGTTCTTTCACCCAAAAAGCAGTTTACCTGAGCTGGTGTTTCACTGTGTTATCCAAGCTGGGCTTGAACTGATGACCTTATGACTCTTCTTCCCAAAAGCTCTCAACCAAATTTTAAGCACACTGTATAGGACTGTTAACCATAGCCACAACGCTATATAGAAGATCTCCTAAGCTAATATGTTCTGTATAGCTAGAACTTTACAGCAATCGGTCCTGTTCATCCTTGATTCCCAGTAACCACAGTTCTAGCCTCTGCTTCTATGAGTTTGACTCTTTGGGGGATCTTATCTAAATGGAATTGTGCAATATTCTTCCTTCTATGAATGGATTATTTCACTTAGCATTATTTTTTCATGGTTCAACTCTGTTGTCACAAATGTCAGAACTTCTTTGTTTTCAGGCTACCAATAATTAGGATTCTACTGTGGCTATATTCCCATTTTCTCTCTCCATTTGTCTGTTGGCAGGTTGATTCCATAACCTGGTTACTATGATGAGTATGGCAATGGATATGGGTGTGAACATTGCTCTGAGATCCCACTATAAGTTCTTTTAGATTATTTGTATAGAAACGGAGCTGCTGGATCATATAATAAATAGTGCTACATTTGGGGGAAGCTCTGTGCTTCTTTTCAAATGCCTTGAACCATTTTATGTCATCACCAATTTAGTAAAGAGTTCCATTTTTTCACATTCTCATCAACACTCAGACTGCATTCTTCTTGGTGGCAATGCTGGCAAACCAGGATATCGTGCATGCTACACAAGGGCTCTGCCACTCAGTTACATCTCAAGTCCTGCCTTTAGTGGTTTTGTTGTTGTTTTTATAATGGACATAATAACTGGCTTTTGGATGACCATCTTTGTATCTTTCTGGTGACCATTTATATGTTTTCTTGAAAGAAATGTTTATTCAAGTCCCTGTCCATTAAAAAGGTTTGACTTATTTTAAATTGTCTATTTGTGCATATCTGTTTATCTACGTGAACAGATGCACGTGAGTACTGGTGTTTGGAGGGTAGAAGAAGGCTCTGATGCCCTGGGGCTGGAATTACAGTGGTTTGAAGCCACCCCAGGTGCTTGGTGGGAAGAAACTCAGGTCGTCTTCAAGAGGAGCAAGAATTCTTAACTTCTGAGATATCTCTCTAGCTTGTCCTGTCTTCTGCTTATTCTTCTGCTGAGTTTTAGGTCTTAGTTACATATTTGGGATATTAACTACTCATCAGTATTGAAATAAAGATCTATCTTTCTATCTATATATGCCAACAAGCATAACAAAGACCTCAGATTATATGTTCGTATCCATACACAACTGATCTCTGACAAGAGTGCCAAGAATACATGACAACAAATAGTATTGAGAAAACTGGAAATGCACATACAAAAGAATGAGTTGGACTCTTATCTCTACACAATATAAACTCAAAATGAGTTAAACTTGAACAGAAAGCTTTGAATTCCTAAGAAAAAGTGAGACAAAGAAACACTTGGACATCAGTCACAGTTGATCAATTTTAGGTAGAACATCAACAAAATTAAAAAATGATTTAATGTTAAATGCCATTACTCTCTCAGGATTTGTTTTTTACCATATACAAAAAACTTCTATTTTTTTCTAGTTTTAAATCTATCTTAAAGTAGACTTTAATTAAAATACAGCATACTAACAGAAAGTCTTATGTATGACTTAAATGTCTTACTTAAGGAATTGTCCAAATAGACACACCCTGTGTAACCAGCAGTTAGGTCAAGAAACACAATATTGTCCCAGAAGCTCCATCCCCCTGTATCCTGTTCTGTCATTAGCTCACAAAGGTCCTGTATCTCAACTTCTAACATAGTAAATACTTTTTATGTGGTTTACAATTTTTTTGGCATGAAACATTATAGAATAGATTAGTGCAGGTCTGACCTCTTTCATCCATGATACCGGATATCAGTATAGTTTGTTCATTTTCATTCCTATATAATATTTCAATGTATAAATATACCGGGATTTATTTATGCATTCTACTGTTGCTGGCAGTTTAGGTTGTTTTCAATTGGTGATATTATAAATAAGTCTGCTAAAAACATCATCTCGTACATGTCTTTTGATTAACATATATATATATATGCTAGAAGTACTTCTTATAACTGATGTGATGTATGCATTAAATTTCTATAGATACAGGGACTTTCTAAGGTGGTTGTACAAATCTATTCTCACACAAACATTTATGAAAAATTTATGGATCATAATTGGGTTAGGAATGTATCTCAGTGGTAAAGTGCTCACCTACCGTGCATAAGGCTCTAGGTTCTATCCGTAGCACCACAGCAAGGGCTAGCTCAGTGGTAAAGTGCTTGCTTAGCATGTGAAAGGTCCTAGTTTGGATCCCCAGGACTACAAACAAAACAGAAATCTTACCCACTTCTAACTTGTCTCTTCAATTATTAAGGGTATATCTTGATAAACAAAATCTTAGTACAATCCACTCTAACAATTTTCCTTATATGATTAGAATGTTTGTGTGATGATCATCAATACATATAGATGAAGACGCTAAAAGAATCATAACTTTGGTAATTACACTAGAATAATTCCATTTGATAATAATGTAAGAGAACAAGTAAAGCTCTTTTGGCTTCATCATTTTTACATATGTATTAGTGGGTAAGGTGGAAAATTCATAACCACAAAGATTTATAGATAAAATTTATATGACCTGGATATACAGGAAACTGAAACTGAAAATTAACGAAAGTGTCCTAGGATGCTACGTTTCCGAGAAGCAAAAGTAAACCAACTCCATAGGATGGAATATCAAGCTAAGACATACAGTTTACCAACAAATAAAATCTCACAAAATTGAGGTCACAACTGAATTAAAAGACCCAAAGAAATGACACTGCTAATGAGAATTGGAAGAAAATAATAGTAGGGTTATACCTTTGTGAAATCCCCTAAGTGAACATAGAATGTATAACTATTATGATAAAAAAATAAAAATGAGGGGATAGAGAGACAGCTCATTAGTCAAGAGCACATAGTTATTCTTACAGAGGACTCTAGACTGTTTCCCAGCACCCACATTGGGTGGTTCACAACTTCTTGCTCCAGGGGATTCAGCGTCCTCCTTTGGATTTCTCATATGTGTTCCCATATGTGTGGTAAACATGCACACATACATACATACATGCATATATATATATGAATAAAAACAATCAAAAAAGGAATTAAAAATGAAAAGCACAAAAGAAGTAGTAGTA
The DNA here is from genome assembly GCA_004026605.1 of Ondatra zibethicus. Lineage (NCBI taxonomy): Eukaryota > Metazoa > Chordata > Mammalia > Rodentia > Cricetidae > Ondatra > Ondatra zibethicus. Next base: position 30,563 of record PVIU01009101.1, on the reverse strand, counting down.
GTAATAATTAATAATCATTTCTTTGAAAATCCTAGATAGGTTTTTATTTTTTTATTCAAATTAGAATATGACAATCAGGGCTGGAGAGATGGCTTAGAGCAGAGGCCCTGAGTTCAATTCCCAACAACCACATGGTGGCTCACAAACCATCTATAATGAGATCTGGTGCCCTCTTCTGGTGTTCAAGCATACATACAGGCACAAGACTGTATACATAATAAATAAATAAATAAATATTTATTTTTTAAAAAGACTATGACAACCAATATTTTCATATTTTTAAATTAAATGTATTGTAGACTCATATGAATTTACCTTGTTTCCTGAGTGGGAAAACCATGTATTAGTACAGTACAATATCATAATCAGGATATCAACACTAGAATGAGAGACTAATTTTATTTGAATTTACCCAGTTTTACATATACCAAGTATTTGTGTGGGCAACTATGTTGTTATGATCTGCCTCACTCCTGCCTTGTCCCACATACTCAATTATAAGCAGCCACTAATCTGTTTTGCATCTCTATAATTTTGTCATTTCAAAAATGCACAAGTTGAATCATGCTGCTTATAAAATTGCAGGGGTAGCTTTTTTCAGTCAAGATGACTCCTTTGGGATTAATCTATATGGTTGTGTATAGCATGGTTTATTCCTCTTTGATGATTAGCATTCCAAGGCCCAAATATATAACTGTTTGTTTATGCAATTGCCTATTAAAATATGAATCTTTTCCAGGTTTGGGTCATTTTGAATAAAGCTGCTATGAACATTCACATGCAAATTTTTGTTTAAGTCTAAGCTTTCATTTCACTGGAGTAAATGCCAAGGAGTCCAATGCTGGGCCACATGTACATTATACATTTAGTTAGGTTTTGTTTTTTAAGAACTTACTTGAAAACAGATACGGACATAATTTCAGCAGTGTTAATTTCACTCATGATTGCTTTGGCCATCCAGAGCCTTCTCTATGCCTATAAGAATTTTAAGACTTTAAGACAATTTTTTCCTATTTCTGTGAAGAGTTATGTTGGAATTTTGGAGGAAATCAGGTTGAATCTGTAGATCATTTTTGGTAGAGCAGCCATTTTCATAATATCAATTGTTTTTAATCCCTGAGCATGGGAGCCTTTTGCAACTTATTGTGACTTCGGCAGTTTCGTTATTTAGAGTTTAAAAGCTTTCATTGTAAAGATCTTTTACTTCCATGCTTAGGTTTAGTTCAAGGTATGTCTTTACAGGCAATTGAGATGGGACTATTTCCCTGATTCCTTTCTCAATATGTCATTCATAAATAGAAAGATTGCTGGTTTTGTATGTTAATGCTATATCTTGCTATTTTTCTGAAAGTGGTTATCACCTCTAATGAGAGTTTTCTAATGACTTCTTCAGGGTCTCTTATGTATGCAGTCATATCATCTGCAAATAAGGATGCTTTGACATCTTCCTTATCTGTGTGAAGCCTCTTTATTCCCGTCTGTTATTACAGTATTAGTACTTCAAGCACTATATTAAAAACATAGTATAGAAAATTGACACCCTTGTTCTCAGTATATATTCTTGCTTTCAGTATATATACATGGAGTTTTCTCCCCATTTAGTAAAATGTTGGCTATAGGTTTATTTCACATATGTTGAGATATGTTTCTTAGTCTCTTCTGGTCTTTTATTATGAAGGCATGTAGGATTTTGTCATGTGATTTCAATCCATGAGTCCATTTATGTGACTAATTGCATTTGTTGATTGCATATGTTGAATCACCCCTGCATCTCTAGAATGAAGCCAACTTGATCATGATGGATGATCTTTTTGATGAGCTCTTGAATTCTGTGTGCAAGTATTTTATTTAGAAATTTTATATCTATGTTCATCAGGGAGATTTTCTCATTTCTTTTATTTGTGTCATCCGTTTTGGCAACAGACTAATACTGGCTTTGTAAAAAAGAGGAAGTGTTCCTTACTTTTCTCTTTTATGAAATATTTTGATAAATATTGGTGAGAGTTTTTGAAAGGTCTGTAAATATTCTGCAGGGAATACGTTTGGATCTGGATCTTTAGTTTAGCTTAAAATTACATTAATTAATTCTCTCTCTCTCTCTCTCTCTCTCTGTGTGTGTGTGTGTGTGTATGTGTGTGTGTGTGTGTGTGTGTGTGTGTGCATTCGTGTGCCATGGCTATACGTGAAGGTCAGAGGACAACCTTCAGGGTTGGGTTCTCACCTTCCACCATTTGAGTTCTAGGGTTCAAACTTAGGTCATCAAGCTTGGTTCAACTGCCTTTCACTCATTGAACCATCTCACTGGCTCAAGTTTAGAGATTTCTTTTTATTGATTAAATCTCATTACTTTGTTATACATCCACTTAAATTATTTAAATTTTATCTTGATTTAACTTTGGTAGACTTTCAAATTTAGTAGAATATGAACACAGATTTTAAAGTCATATTCTTATAATTTTCTAAAATTCTAATATCTGTTGTGATGATAACCATTTTACCTCCAATTTTACTAATTAGATTTTGTTGAACTTGTCTTCCCAGTGAACCAGGTCTTCATTTCAATGGATTATTTCTATTGTTTTTTTTTCAATTTTATTTTATCAATATCTGCCCTGATCTTAGTTTTTTCCATCTGTTTCATCCCACATGATTTTGGGATATTTTATCTTTATTTAGAGGTGTACATTTTTTGACATTGAATTTCAATTACAAAAGTTCTTCCTTCTCTTTCCTCCCTCCTAACCCTTTTATATACCTCTCCCCACTCTACTTCAAACTCATGGACTTTTTTTCATCAATTGTTATTTTATGTATCTCTCTCTCTCTCTCTCTCTCTCTCTCTCTCTCTCTCTGTGTGTGTGTGTGTGTGTGTGTGTGTGTAAATAAAATACACATGTATTCCTAATTGTAACTTGTTGAGTTCATATAATGTCATTTATATGTAATAAAGAAGATACCAACGAACATGCCAAAGTGGACAGGAAAAGGCCCATGAAGCCTCAACCCTACAAAAATAACTACAGGTAACTGAGTAAAGTTAGGAGTGGAAAAGGTGGTGCTCTCTAAGACTAGACATCAATTGATGGTCTAGTCATTAGACTCTAGTGCCAAATGGTGAGCCCCCGCCCCACAAAAGTGGTATAGGTTTTAAATCTTTTTTACGACTTTTGTTTTAATTGAAAATAGATTCTTCTCCTGTACAACATATCCCAACCACAATTTCTCCTCCCTCCACTTCTTCTTCCTCATGCTTCCTCCTTCTCTGTCCCCCAGATCCACCCCCTCTCTCTTTTCTCTTCAGAAAAGAGTAGGTCTCCCAGAGATAACAGCTAGACAGGTCAAAGCAAGATACCACAAGACAAGACAAAAGCCCTCATGTAGAGGCAGGACAAGCCAACCCAATAGGAGGAAAAGAGTCCCAAGAGCTGGCAAAAGAGTCAGAGATATACCTGCTGCTTCCACTGTTAGGAGTCCCACGAAAGCACCAAGCTAACAGTCATAATATACACACAGAGGACCTGGTACAGACCCATTTAGCCCTGGTGATTGCCATTTCAGTCTCTGTTAGCCCATGTGAGCCCTTCTTATTTGATTCCTTTTTCTTTGGTCATGTCATGGGTTATCTTCAAAGATCTTAATGTTGCATTTTTGTTTTGTTTTTTTGAGACAGGCTCTTTCTACATAGTTCTAGCTGTCCTGGAACTCATTGTGTAGACCAGGTTAGCCTTGAATTCAGAAAGCTGCCTGTCTCTGGGATTAAAGGCATGTACCACTTTACCAGTTTATGTTGGTTTTTTGCTACTGATTTCTGTTTGAATTATGCATGTTTCAATTTTTAAAATATTTGATATTTGTCCAGGGCTGAAGATTTGGTTTAGTGATTAAGAGTGTTTGCAGAAGGATAACCAGACTTTAACCCATAATCCCAGAGAAACTAGGTAACAAGGAGGACCCTAAGAGGGATGCATGGATTTCCCTGGAAAGAATAAATAAATGAGATCTCCTGGGATGGAGTGGGTAAGTGGAAGGGAAGGAATGGGGGATGGAAACATGAGGGATCAGGTTGCTCATGTTGGGGGCGGAACAGAGGAGGAGAGTAATGAGAGGGGACCATTTTGGGGTTAGGGAGAAACCTGGTGCCAGGGAAACTCCAAGGAATCTATAAGTATGATCCCAGCTAAGACTCCTAGCAATAGTGGAGAGGGTGCCTGAACTGGCCTGCCCTAGTAATCAGATTAGTGACTGCCCTAATTGTCTTCTGAGAGTCTTCATCCAGTTACTGATGGAAGCAGATGCAGAGATCCACAGCCAAGCACTGGACTGAGCTCCTGGAGTTTAGTTGAAGAGAGGGAGGAGGGATCATATGAGCAAAGGGAGGGTCAAGAGCATGATGGGAAAACCTACAGAAACAGCTGACCAGAGCTCGTGGGAACTCATGGACTTGGACCAACAATTAGGAAGCCTTCATGGGACCAACCTAGGCCCTCTCCATGTTGATGACAATTGTGTAGCATGATCTGCTTGTAGGGCCCCTAGCAATGGGATCAGAACCTGTCCCTGGCACATGAGCTGGCTTTTTGGAACCTATTCTTCATGCTGGAATGCCTTGCCCAGCTTTGATGTAGGGGGAGGAGCTTGGTCCTGCCTTAACTTGATATGACATTCTTTGTTGACTCCCATGGGAGGCATGCCCCTTTCTGAATGGAGGAGGAGTGGATAGAGGTTTAGATAGGAGGTGGGATGGATGAGAATGAAAAGAGAAGAGGGAGGGGAAACTGTGGCTGGTATGTAAAATAGATGAAAAAATTAATAAAAAAGAAAGAAAAAAGAATCAATGAAAACATGTTTGCTGTTCTTGCAAAGGACCTGAGATTGGTTCCCAGCACTCACATTAGGTGGCTCACAACCACCCAAACTTCCATTCCAAGGGTTTGATGCTCTTTTCTGGCCTCCACCAGTACCCACACTCATGTGCATATAGCTCCCCCCCACACATGTACACATTTTTTACTCTGTATGTATGTATGTATGCCATATGCATGTAGGAGTCCACAGAATTCAAAACAAGGCACCAGATATCCTGGTACTGGATTACAGGTGGCTGTGAGCTCCCCTGTGGCTGCTGGGAATCAAACCCAGTTTTTCCTGCAAGAGCAACAAGTGCTCTTAACTTCTGAGCCATCTTTCCATCCCCCACATACACATAATTTTAAAAAACCCAAATAAATCTTTAAAAAAATTGAGATTTGTTAACATGTCTGATACTGAGTTAATTTTTGGTCATAAACCTTCAGAAACCTTTTATTGTCAAAATTTTCACAACCTTCACATTTAGTTACTCAATTTAGTTTTAAAAGTAGAAATGTAGAACATAGGCTTGGTATTGGCTAGTTTGTGTATGAAACATATGCTTTATGCTGAGTTTATCTCTAAATGCTGACTAATTCTGGAAGAGACAATTTCTCCCCAGTCAGAAAGCTCCTAGATACCAGAGTGCCAAAAAATATAGAATATAGTTACTTTATCCCATTTACATTTTTTCCTTAATATTAACTTAACTATTGTTTTTGTTGTTGTTTTTGAGGAAGGTTTTCTCTCTGTGTAACAGCCCTGGCTGTCCTGGAACTCTGTACACCAGGCTGACCTGGGACTCACAGAAATACACCTGTCTCTCCCTCCCAAGTGCTGGGATTAAAAGTGTGCGCCACCACCGCCCAGAAAATATTGTTGTTTTGGATCTCAGACATGTTCCAATCACTAAATACCATTCAGAAAACCTATGTAGATACTTTATTTTATATGCTTATATTTCTTCTGTTCTTTCTGCTACCTCAATAGTCCTTCTTTTACTATTTTCTGTTTGAAACACTTCTTTTAAAAAAAATGAAGGGAAATGCTACTGGCAACCAATTTTTGAACATCTTTTTTATGAGATTGTGATTTCTCATTTACACCTGAAGGATACTTTAAATAGATATAAAAATTATACTTGAGAGGATTTTTTTAAGTTCTTGAAAAATATACCACTTCCACCTGGTATTGATACTTTCAGATAGGAAATCTTCTGAAAGTAGAATTGGGTATTTCCATACAGGTAATCTGTCATTTCTCTTTGTCTCAACCTTTTCTTTTGTTATTACTCCTCAGAAATTCCACTATGATATATCTCAATATGTATTTTTGCCCTTAGAAGGGTAAGTTTTTAAGGCTTGCTCAGCCTCTTGATAGCTTTTATCCATTCTTTCTTTTTGTTGAAGTTTTTTCAATTATGTGCATTTGTGTGTGCATGTGTGAGTATGCATGTTCGTATGTGTACCATGTGCTTGGAAGTGCCTATGGAGTCCAGAAGAGAGCATCAAATTCCCTGGAGCTGGATTTAGAGGAAGTTATAAGTCACAAAACCATGGGCGTTGGTAACTAAACTCAAGACCCTTACAACAGTAATAATAGCCATTCTTAATCACTGAGCCATCTCACCATTATTTCTTTAAGTGCTTAAGTACCACATCCTCTTTGTTAAGATAAAACCCAGAGACTTTGTACATGTTAGGCAAGTGTTCTTCCCCTAAGTTACAGCTTCAGCCCATTTTCTTCTAATTCTAGGACTCCAATGACATCAGTGTCTTATTTTTGTTATTATCCCATAGATACTGAGCCTCTGTTTTCCCCCTTGGTCTCTTTTGTCTCTGTTCTTCAAATTGAGAAAATTCCATTGGCCTATCCTTAAGTTTACTGATTCACTAAATAATTGAAACTATGTAATAGGCATTTAATTTCCATTATTGTATTTTTGGTTCTGTGATGTCTATTTGGTTATTTATGTAGCTTCTATTTTGTTGCTCGGAATTTCTTGCTTTTCATTTGTTTCAAGATAGCTTTAGTTATTGTTGGAAATTTATGAGTATTAGTTTAAAATCTGTGTCAGATAATTCCAACATCTGATTCATCTTAACACCAACATCTATTCATCATTTTTTTCATGTAAGTTTTTATTTTTCTCATTCTTATTACAAGCGGGCCAGTGAGATGGCTCAGCAGCTAAAGCAGTGAGTGGCTCTCAACCTTCTTAATGCTGCAACCTTTTAATGCAGTTCCTCATGTTATGGTGATAACCACAAAGTTATTTTCATTGCTACTTCATAACTGTAATTTTTCTATTGTTATGAATTGTGATGTAAATATTTTTAGAGGTAGAGGTTTGCCAAAGAGGACGTGATCCACAGATTGAGAACCCTTGAGCTAAAGGCCGCTGCTGCCAGCCTAATGACCTGAGTTCAAGCCCCCAAACCCACACTGTGGAAGGAGAGAATGAACTCCTAAAAGTTGTTCTTTGACCTTTATATTATTACATGGCACGTGAGTTTGCACACACACCTATGTAAAACTAATAAGCATTTTACTAATATAATGTTTTATTGATTATTTGGGAGTTTCACACAATGTACCCCAATCACATTCATGTCCCAGTCTTCCCAGGTCCACCCCACCCTTGCGGCTCCCCCCAGAGAAGAAAAAATTGAAAAAGAAAAAGGATAAAAAATTTGCATTGCCTATATACTCACTGGATCATGGTCAAACTCCCAGTGGCCAGCCCCTTAAAGAAAACTGAGCCCTTTCTGGCCCCTGCTCCTGCCAGAAACCATCAACTGTGTAGAGCTACACTTCAGCATCCCTATCACAATTTTTATGAATTTTCAAAGGTTTCCTATCTAAACTGTTTCTTTTGAGGAGGGGGGTTGAGGGTGGTGGGGAAATAAATTGTCACAGAAGCCTTCTATGTCCCTCTTTCTCAACTGTGAGCCTGCAGTCATCCATACCACTGCAAAAGAAGCTTCTTTTTTTCCCCTTTTTTTATTACTTAAAAAAAATACCAATCCAAGTTCCCACTCCCTCCTCCCCTCCCAGTCCCCTCCCTCTCCCTCCACAGACCCTCCCCCACCCCTCCAGCCCTAAGGGAGTGCCATGCACCCCACCCTGTGGAAAGTCCAAGGCCCTCCATACTACGTCTAGGTTGAGCAAGGTTTACATCCCAAGAGAACAGGATCCCATGAAGCCGGTATATGCAGTAGAGACACATCCCAGTGTCACTATCAGTGACCCCTCAGTCTGCCCCAGCTGCCAACCCCCTTCAGGGGGGGGCTTGGTTGTTCCCATGCTCATTCCCTCCCAGTCCAGTTGAAGTTGGTGAGCTCCCATTAGCTCAAGCAAACTGTCTCAGTGGATGACCCCCTCATGGTCTTGAGTTCCTTGCTCATACTCTCACTCCTTCCACTCTTCAACTGGATCTTGGGAGCTCAGTCCAGTGCTCTGATGTGGGTCATTGCCTCTGTTCCCATCTGTCATTGGACAAAGGTTCGATGGTGATATTTAAGATAATCATCAGCTCGACTACAGGATCAGGTCAGTTCAGACACCCTCTTCTCTATTGCTTAGGGTCTCAGCTGGGTTCATCCCTGGGGGTCCTTGGGCATTTTTCTAGAGCCAGGTTTCTTGCTAACTCCATAATGGCTCCCTCAATCAAGATATCTCTTTCCTTGCTCTCATATCTGTCCTTCCTCCATCTCGACCATCTTATTCCCTCAAGTTCTCCTCCACTCTCCTTCTCCCCCCCTCTACCCCTCACCCCCCTGCTCCCAAATTTTTGTCTGATTCCAATTTCCAGGTGGGTCTATATATGTTTTTCTTTCGGTTCACCTTATTACTTAGTTTCTCTAGGATCCTGAGCTATAGGCTCGTTGCCCTTTGTTTATAACTAGTATCCACTTATGAGTGAGTACATACCATATTCGTTTTTTGGGGTCTGGGTTACCTCACTTGGGATGATGTTTTCTAATTCCGTCCATTTGCATGCAAAATTCAAAATGTCATTATTTTTTACTGCTGAGTAGTACTCTTATGTGTAGATGTGCCACACTTTCTTTATTCATTCTTCAGTTGAGGGGCATCTGGGTTATTTCTAGGTTCTGGCTATTACAAATAATGCTGCTATGAACATAGTTGAACAAATGCTCTTGTAGTATGATTGAGCATCTTTTGGATATGTTCCCGAGAGTGGAATTGCTGGATTCTGAGGTAGGTTGATTCCCAGTTTTCTGAGGAACCACCACACTGATTTCCAAAGTGGTTGCACAAGTTTGCATTCCCAGCAGCAATGCATGAGTGTTGCCCTCGCTCCACAACCTCTCCAGCATAAGCTATCATTGGTGTTTTTGATCTTAGCCATTCTGACAGGTGTAAGATGGTATCTCAAGGTTGTTTTGATTTGCATTTCCCTGATAGCTAAGGACAAAGAACATGTCCTTAAGTATCTTTTGGCCATTCAAACTTCTTCTGTTGAGAATTCTCTGTTCAGTTCAGTACACCACGTTTTAATTGGGTTATTTAGAATTTTAATGTCTAATTTCTTGAGCTCTTTATATATTTTGGAGATCAGTCTTTTGTCTGATGTGGGGTTGGTAAAGTTTTTTCGCACTCAGTAGGCTGCCTTTTTGTCTTATTGACTGTGTCCTTTGCTTTACAGAAGCTTCTCAGTTTCAGGAGATCCCATTTATTTATTGATGCTCTTATTGCCTGTGCTACTGGGGTTATATTTAGGAAGTGGTCTCCTGTGCCCATGCATTGAAGGTTACTTCCCACTTTCTCCTCTAATAGGTTCAGTGTGGTTGGATTTATATTGAGGTCTTTAATCTATTTGGACTTGAGTTTTGTGCATGGTGACAGATATGGATCTATTTTCATTCTTCTACAGGTTGACATCCAGTTATGCCAGCACCATTTGTTGAAGATGCTATCGCAAAAGAAGCTTCTTTGCCCTTTACAGTCAGCGGGGGCACAGATCATGGACTTCCACATGGTTTCTGGCAGCAGTACAGACCACAGACATCAATATGGCCTCGGGCACCAGCACTGACCGTGGACCTCAGCATGGTCTCTAGCAGCAGTACAGACATCAACACAGCCCTCCACTGCAACACAGGCCACGGAAACCATCATGGGCCTCATTGGTAGCACAGACCACGGACATCCATGTGGCCTTGGGCACTAACCCAGATCATAGACCTCAACATGGTCTCCAGCAGCAGCCACAGACCACAGACATCGACATTGCCTCAGGGGGCAGCCCAGATCACGGACTTCCACATGACCGTCAGGGGTAATATGGGTCACAAACACCCAGACAAAGCAGAACCATGGACGCCAACATGGCCCTTGGTGGCAGCACAGACCAGGGATGTCAACATGGTCTCGGGCAGCAGCACAGGTCACACAGATCAACATAGATCTTGAGCATTAACATGGCCTAGAGTGGCAGCACTGATGATGGGTATCAGCATGTCCCAAGCCTGTAGCAGAGGACATGGATACCGACATGGACTCTGTGGTCAGCAAGGAGCACGGAGGCCTTTCAAGGAGTCCCAATTCAGAAAATTAACCATTCTCTATCTCGGACATTCGTTGTTGTTCAGTGCCTGGGTAGAATGGGTAGCCTGGTCGGGGCAGAGCCTGCGAGAGCTCCAGCTGCTGCATACAACTCTGCTGGCCCCACTCACCAACAGCATGTCCCTGTCCACCACAGCCTTCTCACACATCTGTCATGGCCAACATAGCTCTAGTTCGCCTCTCTCCACCGAGCACCTGGTGCTCCATTCCTCCTTCTTTCCTACCTCTCCATCACATATTTCTTCATTGAAGTGACATTGCAAGCTGCAGTGTGCTACACACTATGTGTGTATGTATGTATGTATGTATGTATGTATGTATGTATGTATGTATGTATATGTGTGTGTATGTATGTGTGTGTGTGTGTTGCCCAAACAGCATTACATGCAAATCCTCACTGCAATGGGTTGTTGTTCTGCTACAAGGCTTCTGGCTTCTGAAGCACCATAAATACTGGACTATCACTGAGACTCATCTCAGATATCTGCTGTTGCCCAGGCATCTGGTGGGCAGGATCCATGAGAGCTCTAGGCTGCCATACACCTCCCCACCCCTGCTACCCAAAACTAACCCGGCACTACCATTGTGCTTGCAGCAGTGCCCTCCCCTCATTCCAGTCGGGCCAGCAGCACCAACTGTGCCAGTGGAGGCTCCATGCTGTGGGCCAGGATAGTCTTTGTCCGCTGGCCATGCGCTACCATATGGATTGCTTATTATACTTTTTGCCCAGGCGTCTGTAGTTTTGCCATTCTCTGCTGTGTGCACTTGCCTCTGTGTTAGAGGAAAGAGGTCACTTGTTGGTTCCTGGCCCCCCAGCTAGCTTAGACCTGAAATAATCACACAGAAACTATATTCATTACATCACTGCTTAGCCCATTAGCTCTAGCTTCTTATTGGCTAACTCTTACATCTTAATTTAACCCATCTCCATTAATCTGTGTATTGCCATGTGATAGTGGCTTACCAGCAAAGTTTCAGCATGTCTGACTCTGGCGGTAGCTCCATGGCTTCTCTCTGACTCCACCCTTCTTTCTTCCAGCATTCAGCCTAGCTTTCCCTGCCTACCTAAGTTCTGCCCTGCTATAGGTCCAAAGCAGTTTCTTCATTCATTAATGGTAATCACAGCACACAGAGGGGACTCCCACATCACCTCTGCTCTTCCATCTCTCCTTTCAATTTCATGAGTATACTTTTTAAAAGCATCTCCCCGTCAGAGCTGCCTTTTTAAAAAGTTGTTCCAAAGATACTGTAGGTTTTGTTGACTCTTTCTTAAAGCAGGGCAGCACTTAAACTCCTGGAAGCCCTGGCTCCTCCGTGACTGCAGGGCTAATGGAGAGGGCAGGAGGGGGCACTGGCTTGGCGGAAGCATCTCTCATCCATGCACTGAGCCTTGCATGGCTGCTGCGGGTCATCAACTTTGGCCTGGTGCAGGATACCTGAGGCCAAGGAGTACAGGAGAGACTCGCCTCCACCAGGGCCATCTTGGCTCTGCCCTCTAATAAGTCTTTTAAAAAGTTTATTTTAAATTTTTTATTGTGTTCTAGACATGTATTATTTCAGGCGTTCTTGTTCATATTTAAAGCCTTTGTTTAAGCAGTAGTCACTCTACATGGGACAAACAGATCTTGGACTATGCCTATGGACCCTGATTCCAGTGACAAATTTGAGAGCCTCTGAAAGCTATTTTCGCAGATTGATTTATATAGTGCTGCAGGGGCTCCCACGGGTTTCTTATGGTGATGCTACGTGGGCACAAGGAGTTTCCCCAGGCCACTAAATGAGAATGAAGATTACTTCCTGAACCTACCCACTTTGTGTAGATGCTCCCTCTTTAGTGCTCCCAGAGCTAAACTACTTGCTTTCTCTTGCAGGGAATGGGAGTAGTGGTGCTAAGGACATTACTTCTCTCTGCCCCTTCTTGTTTGCAAATCTTTAAACTGATTTTGCCTTTTGATGCATCCACTTTGCTGCAGAATTTCCACTGGGATTCCTGTACCACCCAGGGAAAGACAAATTCCATCCAGCTGCTCTCTGTTGCTAGAATGGAATCAGTAAACAATGGGCCTGTGTATCCTTCTTCTTCTGGGCTGGAAGTCATAAAACATCTTTCTAATATTTTCCCATTCTTAAGTATCAGTGAGTCCAGCATTGTTTTTCCACTTTTCAGAGTTCTCATTGGATTAAGTCTGGTATTATTTCCTGAGTTTATCTCATCATGGAGTGTAAACCATTGTCCCTTATCTCGGACTGGCTTCTACCAGTTGCTGTTTCTTTGGACACTGAGTGACATATTCCCATTTCTTCATGTGTCTTTTCATTGTCTTTGACCTTGTGGAGTATACAGATTGTTGATTTCTTATCCTAATGGGCAGATAAATCACTAGTTAGCAATATAAAACTCATAGGAATTTGTTTTATGCTTTACATATGTATACATTGTGTGTATATACATGTATGAAGAGGTAGGTCAGAGGTCAATGCCAGGTGTCTTCCTCAGTCACTCTCCATCTTATTTTCTGAGACAGAGTTTTTCAGTGAACCTGAAACTCACCTAATTCAATTAGATGGGCTAGCTTGCAAGGCCCAGAGACCCACAAGTCTTCACAGGGGTTACAGATGCACACTGCCATGCTCAGATTTTTACACAGGTGCAAGGGATCAAAACTCAGGTCCTCAGGGTTGCATAGCAAGTGCTTTACCAATGGACTCACTCCCAATAGCCTGCTCTTAGACCTTTTAATGGGAGGTCTGTTCCAGCAATTTGCCTTTAGCTTCAGGGCAAGTCCTTTCATCTTTGGACAGTCTTTGCTCCAACCAAAAGCCTTCTGAGTTTCAATGGGAAGTTTGAAATGTTTACCCTTTTAGTTGGCAATACTCAAACACTAAATTCTTTCTTCTCTGAAGCAGGCAAAGGCTGAAAGACCTGTGCAGGACTTGCAACTTTCTAGCTATTGCTTTCTTCCAAGTCCTTAGAGTCCTTCCATGCCCACAAAGCCCAGGATCAGTCAAGGATTTTAGGTCTCCCCATGGCTTCATTTCTACCAGACTTCCCTTCCCAACTGCTGTCAGCCCGGCCCAATCTCTATCTTCTGACAATGCAGAAGGAAGAAATGTGAATTTCTCATTAAGGTGAAGCCATTCTGTGATCCAAGAACTATCTATACAGATACAAGGACCTGTGTTAGACACTGGGCAAATGATACATAGTTGTGGCTTTCAACGGGCTACAGTCTCTTCTGTCTGTTTTCGTTCAGTCTCCAAAGCATTCAAATAACTTGTTTTATTTCAAATAGTACTTTAAACTATTTTGTCTAGGGTTTATAATTATTTCCTGTGGGAAGCTTAGACTGATATAAGCTATGTTATCCTTCCTGGGACCAGATCTTGTCCTTTTCTCCTATTTTCAATACCAGCCTCATCATTTGAGTTGTTCTATTGGAATAAACTCCTTCTGGGCTTCTTTGTCTCTAACTGCTCTTCTAAGCCATGCTTATAACCACCACCAGAGTGGATTGTTTCTAAAGCTAAAAACCGATCTCCCTTCCTAATTGTCAGTGTCTTTCCTTCCCAACATGTACTAATGTATGCATCAGATATTCTGGTACCGTATTGAATACCTGACACACGAGATCACAGTTTGAAGGTTTTAATTTTCACTCTTTGCCTCCAGTTCTAGATCTGTTGTGAGGCAGAACATCATGGTGGTGAGAGCATGGGGCAGGTTCCACTCACCTGATAGTAGACAAGAACCAGAGAAAGAGTGGCAGCCTGAGACAAGATACTGGCTACACAAGAACCCACCCACAGTGATTCACTCTCTCCACTTAAACTCACCACTGAAAGTTTTTACAACTTCCTAAATAGCATAAATTAGGAACAAAGCCTTCAACAATGATCCTGTCAGACATATTTGATGGTCAAGTTTTAACAACAGCACAAGGTCAAAATTCTAAGGCATGGTTGGACATGGTGACTCATGTCTTTAATACCAACACTTGATATAGAGGCAGGTGATTCTCGGTGAGTTCGAAGCCAGCCTGGTCTACATAGTGAGTTCTGGGACAGTCGGGGCTACATAATGAGATCCTGTCTCAAAAACAAGACAAAACAGTTCTATACCATGACCTGACTCCCATATGTCTCTTAAGCTTTATAGTTGGGTTGGGCACTTGCTTATCCCTTCAGACATCTATCCTCACACCATACTGGATTATCTGCATTTTCTCTGTCATGCTTCATCTTGTCTGGAGGCTTTTGTGCTCTTCTTTATTTAGGATTTAAAATAAAAAAGACAATTGGAGAAAATCTACTTTGATAATAAGGATAATAGGTAGCATTTATCTTTTACCAATGTGTTGGGGCTTTTGTATTCTGCCTTCTCTCTAATAGTAAAACAAAAATGATAATTGAGGAAAATCTGTGATCATAATGACAATAGATAACATTTATTGAATGCCTTCGGTGCGCCAGTACTGCAGGAGATGCTTTCAAATTATTTTCTCATTTCATTCTCACAACAACCTTGCAAAGTAAGTACCTTTTTAATCCTCGCATCACAATTGACAAAACTGTGGCTCAGCAATTGAACGTGTCAGCGGAAGGCTATTCTAGAATCAAATCATGTCCCTGTATCTTCCACTTAAGCAAAGTGTATGTATAGAGCTTAGAAATAATAAAAAAAAGAACTAAGATTTCTCTTGAGAACTGAACTGTTGAATTAATGTAAGATGAATATTAACAAAAATCTGCAAAGGCACCTTAATAAGGCAGAACGGCTCCCTTGGCAGCAAGAACTTGACTGTAACCTGATGGAAGCTGTTGGTATGTCTAAAGAAATAATACATCAAATAGAAAGGGAGCTGGTCAACCATAGATGGATACACAGAACAAAAGACAAATACAAGCAATGCACTCCAGACACTTTCCAAATAATATAGTTACCTGGCCTAAGGACCTATCCCGGACATCCCACATATTTTAGAAGACCTTTTCAAATTTCTTGGCTAGATTCTTTTATATAAATAACGTAACCATAATAGTCCTTCATTTTCTATCATGTCCAACAAACAAGTTTCTCACTATAACTTTGACTTCTTTTACTCTTTGCAAGCATGGAAGAGGGTTTGCGGTTATGGTTTATATGGGGGTGCTACAATTGAAAGGGCAGTCAGCATAAGAGAACATGTAGATAATGACATCGTGGCTACCATGCCAGAGAAAACAGGTGGCCATACCTTGTACCCTACATGATACTATAGAGCCACTTTATTAAGCAGCCCGAAGTCTTCCTTTTTCGTCTCTAGAGTGCTTGTTATGGGTGAGAAATGCAATTATCTATTGTTGAAGTCAGTTGATTTAAGGCTTTCTTTTATGTTTGGAAATATGGCATGAGATAGATTCCAAAGTCTTTAATCAAGGGGAATGGGATAAAATAGGAGTGGGATGAGGGTGCTGGTAGACAGTGGCAGTGAAGAAGGGGTGGGGTGATATTCAAAATCATATGAGCCCCATATGCAAGACTTTAATAGCTTCCGAAGAAACTGGGACTGGACTTGGTGAGTCAGTGATTTACTGTTTTTCCTGAGGATCTGAATTCAGTTTTCAGGACCCACTTCAGGTGGCTTTACTGCTACCTGTAACTCCAGCTCCAGGGGATCCAACACACACACACACACACACACACACACACACACACACACACACACACACAAAATAAGTAAAAATAAATCTGTCCTTAAGAAAAAACACAGGGAAAAGTAATTACATCACTGATGCATGTGATACAAGAAAGCAAGCGGCATGCTAAGGGAGCATCTGGACTATAACTTTGGCAGGAGACTGATGGAAGTTTTGAAGAAGAGGCTGAGGAAATTTTGTGGGTCACGATGTATGTTAATCTGAATCAAAAGAGGAAGATACTCATGACCTGGTCAATGAAGAGGAAGTCCAGACTTGCTGAGTGTGAACATTCTATTGAGAAGAAACTTTCTATGGACATTGCCCAGGTGCCCCAGCCTCATATCCTGCTCTTCACCCATAAATTATGTGATCAGGTACCCTTGACAACTCGGCTTTGGCTGACGGAAATACTGATGGGAAAAGAAGTCAAAATGAGGTATCCCCACCTTTTGGGGAGAATTTCTGGCAGTGGCAGCATCATCCTTCAGAATTTCAGCTTCCTGGTGGCCATCAGCCTGACCCCAGGTTCTATTAACCTGCCTTCCCATGTACTTTTCTAGAGTCAGGCGACACTCAGGCTTGCTGTAGACCTCACCTCTGTACGATTTGGCCATTCCTTGTTTGGTTCCTCAGCACCTCTTTAGCCTGTATTACCAAATTGTTAGACTTAAGTATTCTAAGCGGTTTATTTTTCTCACACTGACAAAAGTATTTGACCGTGATTGGTCTGTGCCTTTTCATGTTAGACTTTGAATATTGTGTTCTGGCCAAGAATTCCTCTTACATGAGTTAGTTCTGGGCTAAGTTTTGGTTTAATATGGAATATATAATTCGACATCAAGTTACTATATGTAGTGTTTTTTCAAGTATCTGTTTAGAAATCTATTTAGATACCAAGATAGTCTCCCAGCAAGCATTTATTAAAAACATGGATCATGTTCTGGAAGTTTAATAAGGGTCTTATTATGATATCAAAAACTGGAAATGTTCTTGGTACAAGAAGAACCATCATCTATTTTGAGATTCAGATTATTTTAAAAATATATTCCACTACCCAATACATTTAAATTGTCATATCTTCGTTCATGTCCTAAAATAGGCACCACACAAAAGCAGACCTTATACTTAGTTTTGAACCAGTTTTAGACAATCTTTTTAGCCAAGGCTGGCCTAGAACTTGTGACCCTCTCACCTCAGGCTTCAAGAGTACCTCTTCATTTGATTTTTAATTATTTTCCCCATTCCATTACTTTATTGTCTTTGAGACTGAGACTGAGTCTCATTCTCTTGTTCAAGCTCAGGTATTCTTAGGTGACCTCGAACTCTCAATGATCCTCCTATCTCAACTTTGTGAATGTTGTAATTACTAATTACAGGGGCTAGCTACCATTCCTGCCTTTACATCATACTTCCTGATCTCTTTTCTATCCTCTTGATTTTAGACCTTACCCCTGATCTCCTTTTAGCTTTATTTTGATTTCTCTGGCCTTGATGTTTTCATGTCCTCACTGGTCACATTCTGGTTATGGTGCCTTGGGGTGCTTTAAGTAACTTGTAACTCCACCATTTTATTTAGCCTGTATTCTATGCTACTTGGTCACCTCATTCAGTGTCCTATGGGTGGTGCTCCACTTGATTTTTCTCCAAGTTCTAAGTATGAGATCATTTCTGGTAGGAGGGGACATCTAAGACATCTGTAGAAAGGAGGAATTCAGCCCTGAATGGCCATATGCTTTTTATTTCTGATGCAGCATCTCTTTAGGGAGTCATTCCTCCTAAATTAGTTCATGAGATCCAGATGGGGAAATCATCCCACCTGCCACATTCACAGCATAGTAAATGACCTAACTAACCAGACTGGTTAGATAATTTCTTCAGCGTATCAACGAGGAATTTCGTTGGCCAGGCTATTGTTAGACATTCTAGATTAATAACTGATAACTTTGCTGAAATTGCTGGAAAGGCATGAGTACAGCTGCCACTTGTACTCCGGAACGTTCCCTCTTGTCCTCTGCCACTTATTAGCTAGACTCTGTCACTGGCAGTCAAGAGAGGCTGGAATGTAGGACTCAAACTCTTACTTCTCAGATTTTACTTTAGGGAGAAAAGGAAGAAAGCAGGCCACAGTATTTTATATTTGGCCATACTATGTTAAGTCATGGGGTTTATAGAGAGGGGATTATGGCAAACTATAACTTTTTGGCCTTTTCTGGCTTTTCTACCATAGTACATAAATTCCTGGACGATCACAAGAAATTAGATCCGTTTGAGTTACATGCATGGGATCTGGAACACACTGGTTTTCTGTCTTCTTGGGTACTCTTAAGAGCTGAGCTCCTTGAAATTAGGCAAGGGCTTGGGATCAGAAGTCACATAGGATATTTTATTCAAGAACTAAGGGCATAGGGCACATACACCAACTGAGTGGGTAGACAGAATCCATACTGCTGGGTCAGAGGTAAATTTTTCTGATCTTTGGACTCCAATTCTTTGGATCTGAGAGGGCAGTAGATTATAAAGTGTGTGTGTGTGTGTGTGTGTGTGTGTGTGTGTGTGTGTGTGTGTCAGTGTCATAGGCCTGTTTTCTAGCTCTACTGCAGCCACTTCCTAGTTGGGTGATCCTGAGTTACTTTACTTCTTTGAGTCGATTTCTTCAACTCTAAAATGAAGACTGTGCTCTGTAAAGTTGCTTGTAACAAGTAAATATGATATCAATACGTATGGTTAAAGTAACCACAACAGCTCTCTGATGAACATTTCTGCTACTCTTGCCCCCCTACCACTCACTCCCTGTGCAACAACTAGAAAGTAAAATGCTAAAGTGAAATACAATTTCTGTGCAGAAGCAAATCTATTCAATAGTAGTACTTGATATTTGGTGGTGTGATTTGACAGTACACTTTGATGAGTTTTGACAGACATTGAGACTTTAGAAAACATCACTGCCATCAAGACACAGAACATTTTCATTATCTCCCCCAGTTCCTCGTGCTTAGTTACCACCTTAGTTACCTGATTCCAGCCCACAGCCACAGTCACTTTTTGTACATAGAACTTGGATCTCATGTATTTCATGCCCCACAATGACTCTCCATCCTCAGGAAATTAAATCTAAATTCATTACTGTGCTCTCCCAATGCCCTTTGTGTTCTTAATCTTCATACCTCACATCATTCAAGCCTTATCACTTACTTCCCTCTAGCCAAGTTGGCCTCCTTTGTGTTCACAAAACTTGTCAATTCTCACCTTAAGAACTTTGTTGTTGTTTCCTGTTTGGAATCTCCTTCCGTCAAATATAATCTCAGATCTCTTGTCTTCTTTTAAGCCTCAGTTTAAAAAAAAAAAAAACCTCTCTCAGAGCAGTCTTTCTAACAATGATTTTTAAACATGAACTCTAATGATTTCCTCTTATTTCTTGAGGGATTCCTAAGAAAAAGAGCCCCCTTTTTTATTCATTCACATGCATATACGTCTGTTTCACTCGGTGAACTGTAGTTGCCAGGATAGGAAGGTCAAAAAATGATTCATTCTCCATTGTATTACAGTACCTAGTATATAGCAAGCACTCAATAAGCATTTTTGAATGATTACAGACTATTATCTGGAATATAAAATGTGTGCAATAAATATTACTTTCATTTATCAGCCCCATCTCCCCTTCTTTAAGATGATAAAAGCCATGTATGAAAAACTCACAGTTAACATCATATTTAAGTGAAAGGCTGATTTTTCTTCAAAAACCAGGAACAAGACAATGAAGCTTGTTTTCACCATTTCTAATTATCATAATATTGCAAGTTCTAGCCAGATCATTTGGCAAGAAATGGGAGTAAAAGGCATCCAAATGGAAAGGAAGGAGTAAAATTATCTCTGTTCACAGATGACATGATCTTATGTGTAGAATATACTAGAAACTTCAGAAACAACTAATAATGCTACCAAATATATTCAGCCAAACTGCAAAATGGAAAATCAACATGTAGGAATGACTTGTATTTTGTAGCAATGAACAATCACAGTAATCAATAGTCCAGAAAGAAAATTAAGAAATAGTTCTATTTACAGTAGCATCAAAAGGAATAAATATAACCATGGAAGCAAAGGACTTGTATGCTGAAAATTGTGAAACACTGCTTAAAGAAATGAAAATGAGCATCAATAAATTGAAGGGCAACTTGTGATCAAAAGACTCAATATTAAAATGACAATAATATGCAAAGGTTTTTATAGATTCAATGCATTCCCTGTCTAAAATTTCTCTTTGTCCTGTTACTTGTTTTATAGAAATAGAAAAGTCATTCTACAATTCACATGAAATCTTAAGGGACCCCAATGATCCAAAACACTCCCGAGGAAAAAAAAAGAAGGGTTGGAGGACTAACACTTCTTGATCTGGAAACTCCAAATCCATAGTAATCCAAATAGTTTGCTATTAGCATAAGAACAGACATATAGACCAACGGGATAGAATAGAAAGCCCAGAAATAAACTCTTGCATATGTGAACAACATTTTATTTTTGAGTGAAATGAAAATTGCAGTCTTTCAGCACTGAATACATTAGCTGTGAGTTTTTCATATATGGTTTTTTTATCATGTTAAGCAAACAAAAGCAGGGACTTGGAAAGGATGCTAGTATTTATCTCATGTGTGTTATATACCAGGCCCTTTTAGGTATGCTAATGTATCATTAAGTAATTCAACAAATATTTATTGACTACTACTGTGTGCTCTAGACACTGAAATACATAAGGAAGCAAAATGTATATTAAATTGGCAAAGGGCAGTCTTTTCAAAAACTGCCATAGGAAAAACTAGATTTCCACACTCGAAAGTTTACAGTTTACCAGTTTCAAAGTCTCCAATTAAAAAGGATCCACTACTTGATATTAAGCAAAAAATGAACTCACCTACTTAGCTCCCTAACTTTGTGACATATTTTTTGAAAACCCATTGAGTCTAATCTGTGCTTTCCACCCACTCCCGAGTGTGCAGTGATTCACTAGTGTTTGGTCAGTCTACCAGGGGCCATACCCCTTAGAAAAAAACCACATCTCCCTCTCCAAGAAACCATCAACCGCCAATAACTCTTTAGTTAGGGGCATGAATTGAGAACTCCTCCCCTGTTGGTGTTGGACTGTTGACTGATTTGATCTTCTGCAGACAAACATGGCTGCTGGGACTCCTTGAAGGAAGCGTCCTGCCATATCCAGAAGACATTGCTTCGCGCCAGTCTTCCCCGACCTTTGGCTATTAGGAATTTTCTAACCCCTTTTCCATGATTCTTCCTGAGACTTAAGGGGAAAGGATGGTATATATGTCCCTTTGCGGCTGAGCCCTCCATAGAATTTGTCTCTGCACTTTAACCAGTTGTGAGTTTCTATGTAACCATCATCTACTGGTGAGGTCTGAGCGCTGTGCTAACCTATGTGCATAGAGCTATGGATTTAGAGGGCACTTCTATACTGAGTTCATTTATCAGAATAAGAGTAGTAAGTTCACTCCTGGTGTCCGTGAGCTCCCCACCCATGGGGTTTTTACCCAGATTTACAGTACCATGCGTGCATTTCTTCCTGTCGAGCTGGCCTTAAAATTAATCAGAAAGTGGTTGGTCACTACCATAGCTTTTTTGCCACTCTTGAGCCCATGGTGCATCTTGCCACACTGGTCATTATTGTAATTTTCAACATCCACAGCTGGGTGAGAGGAGTAATATTACCCCCCAGAAGTCTATGCAGCACCTTTCATTACTGTGAAAACTGGCTAGCAGGAAGGAAGCTTCCTAGTCCATACCAACATAATTTCTTCATGGCCTGTGACCAATGTACATGGTGTCTTCAGCAGCAGGGTCCAGCAATCAAGTTGTGGTTGGCAACCAAGAGCAGCAGCAATATCCTATACTGTCTTGGGAGGCAGTCTTCAAGACAACTCTTAGCAACAAGACAAGAGATGATATCACACACATGTTACTGAGCCTTTGATATGCCAAACTGGGAGAAGCATAATCTCCCATGTAAGGCAACTCCAACTGAACTCTTGTATATTAACACACATGCTTTTATATTTAAATAAATATGTGCATATATTTAAGGAAGTTTATACAATAATAGGATTTCATGTGGCTCTTTAAAACATTTTTAGTGTTGGTATTCTTCCTCTCATCCTCTGCACTACCCTCCCATTAGAATGGACATGAAATCACAGTTGCACTGCCTCCTGGGTAGCTAGAATTATGAACACATAACAGTATTGACCAGAAGATTTAGACAGAAGTCATTCGGTACACTATTTCTGTCATATATTTTATAACTTAATAGTATTTAACTATATAGTATTTCTAAGCATATGATTTAGAATGTTGAGAACTACACTTTGTTTAAAAAAATCTATTATTTTTGGTTGTGAGCCTAGCCTTTAATGGCTGAGTCATCTCTCCAGCCCAAAACTATTATTTTTATCTTATGTGCATGACGTGTATTTTGCCTGCATGTATGACTATGTACCACATGCAGTATCCATTGAGGCTATGGAGGATGTCGGATTCCCAGGAACTGGTTACAATTATTAGCCACCATGTGGAACGAGGAACTGAACCTGGGTCCTCTGGAAGAACAGCAAATGCTGTTAACTGATGAGCTGTCACTACAGTCTGCCTAGAGATTTTAATTTTAAGTAATAATTTATTGCTGTTTGCTCATGAGAAAACAGTTTCCCAAGGATTTTGACCTTTTCTGCTTGTTTATTTGTTGTTATTATTTATACATCATTGGCTAACTTTTAGAAATGGTCTTAAAGATAGAGAAAAAGTTCAACATTGTAGTATGAAGAAATTTCACTTTCTAAACCAAATTGCTGACATATGCTACCAACCCTGCTTACTTTAGTGTGTATGTCCTATAAGTCAGAACTTTCTGTGCAACACATCCTTTTTAATTAGAAGGCAAATGCTAGCATTTTCTATCACTTAACTTTTAGATTCTTTTCCAAGTTTGGTTTCTTGTCTATAATGTCCCTCATATGTAAAAAGATCCCATGTATATGCATGGATTGCTTAGACTCCATTAGTAGTTTGTGCCATAGGCTCCATTAGTCTGTACATTCCTCAGTCTTTCGTGGATCTCCTGACCTCGAATCTTTGAAGGTACAATGCCTTAGAGTTAGAATTTTCTGATTTATCATTATTAGACACAGAACATGCTTTTGGCAAGTATATCACAGACATAATTGCTTTGTTTTTCTCATTGTATCCTGTTATATGACTATAATTTTCATACTCTCATTAGTGATGATTTTCAGATTGATCTTGGTATTGAAAGTGGTATTGCTTGGGTCTTTTAACATAATGTTGTTCTTTTGCTTTGTATTTTTGTGCTTTGTGGATTCGCTGAGATTGTGCTACTTACTAACAATTCCTCATTAAATTAGACTTTTCATTTTTCATTTGGAAAAAGAAAAACAACAGGACATAACAAGCATTGGCAAGGATGTGAAGAAATTAGAACCTTTGTGAATTACTAGTGGGGATATAAAATAAAATAGGTATTGTGGAATACAATTTTATGATTTTTAAACATAGAATTACTACATTACCGTACATTTTCATTACCAAGAATATTCAAAATAATTGAAAGCAGAGACTCAAGATATTTGTAAATCCATGTTTATTGCAACACTATTCTTTTTTTTCTTTTTTTGGTTTTTCAAGACAGGGTTTCTCTGTAGCTTTGGAGCCTGTCCTGGAGCTAGCTCTTGTAGACCAGGCTGGCATCAAACTCACAGAGATCCACCTGCCTCTGCATCCTGAGTGCTGGGATTAAAGGCGTGTGCCACCAACAGCCCAGCGCAACACTATTCTTAATAACCCAAATTAGCAAACAACTCAATTGCTCATAAATATGTGAGTGGATAGGTATATTATAATAAATATATGTGATAAATATTTTCAGCTTTATAAATGAATTAAATTTTGATATATGCCATAACATAGATAGACATTAAAGGTATTATTATGCTGTGAATTAAGGCAGATACAAAGAACCAATGCTATTTGATTATATTTCTAAGAGTCAAGTATAATTAGTAAATCCAGAAACAAAATAGAGACTAACAGAAAATGGGAAAGAGAGGATTGTTGAGCTATAGATTAGTGATTACACAGTTTCTATAGAAAGGTCACAAAAGCATTTTGGAAGTAAATGGTGCTGGGATCCTCTCAATATCATGAATGGACTTAACAGTACTGAACTGTGTAAAAAGTAGTTTAAAAGGCAAATTTTATATAATAGACCACATCTAGATTGCTCATCGCAGTAATACCTGAGTTTCCAACTTCAAAAATTATAAAAGTTGAAACATATACCATGCTAACACTAACCAAAGAAATTTGAATTCCATATATTAACTTTATCAAAAGAAACTTAGAACAAGGATAGTTATCTGGGATGAAGAGAGTTCTACCTGACAATAAAGGGATCAGTTTTCCAAGAAGATATAAAATGCATATGTGATTATAGAATGTCAAAATAAACAAAAAAAATAACTGTAGGGGGACAGGGTGGTGAGCGCAGGGCAGCAGGGGTTCCTTTGTTCCACGGAGCTGCATCTATCAAGCCCGCGCTTTTGCCTGCTAGGTCCTTGGCCAGCAAGTGGCCCTGATCTAGTACCAGCAGAGACATCTGGAGGGTAAGTGCGGTGCCTGCCCAGACGCCATGGGAACGGGATGCAGGCACGCTCCATCCCCCTAAACTTTCTGGCCATTCGGCTGCAGGGCTTCTCCCGGGTACTGGCTTTTCTGCTATCCCTCCCCATCTTGCCCCCAAGCTCTCCTTTCCATCTGCGGGGTTCTAGGATCTCACAAAGCAGCCTGCTTCAGGGCTGAGGCCCTGGGGACAAGGTGGTGAGCACAGGGCAGCAGGGGTTCCTTTGTTCCACGGAGCTGCATCTACCAAGCCCATGCTTTTGCCTGCATGATCCTTGGCCAGCAAGTGGCCCTGATCTAGTACCAGCACAACTGTCTGGAAGAGCTGGCATCTACCAAGCTTGTGCTTTTGTCTGTGGGGTTCTTGGCCAGCAAGTGGCCCTGATCCAGTACCAGTAAAGCCATCCAAAGGGGGTCCTTAGAATCATCACCACAGCCTGCTTCAGGGAAGAGGTGATCTGAGAACCAACTCCAGTGCTGAGAGGACCTAAGAGAGGGCAGAACAAGAAAAATCCCCCAAGTACACAGTCAGTCACAACAAAAGGACCAAGCCACCTAGACTCTCCTGACCACATTCAAAGGAAAAGATGGGCAGGCACCAATGCAAGAATTCCCCCCAACAACCTGAAAAGCAACATGATAACACCAGGATCCAGCGAATATGCAACAGGAAGACTTGAACAACCTAATCCAGAAGTAGTAGAAGAAATCGACTTTAAATGTAACATTATGAAAGTGATAGAGACCATTAAAGAGGATGTGAAAAAGTCCTTTAAAGAAATGGATGAGAAGACTAACAAAAAGTTAGAAGAAATGAATAAATCCCTCAGAGATACACTAGAAAACCAAGAAAAAGCAATCAAACAGGTAATGGAAACAGTTCAAGACTTGAAAACCGAAATGGAGGCAATGAAGAAAAAACAAACTGAGAGATGACTGGATATGGAAAATCTGGGTAAACGAACAGGAACTACAGAGACAAGTATAACCAACAGAATACAAGAAATAGAAGAAAGAATCTCAGATGCTGAAGATACTATAGAGTAAATAAACTCATTGATCAAAGAAAACGACAAATCCAACAAATTCTTAACACAAAACATCCAGGAAATCTGGGACATCATAAAAAGACCAAACCTAAGAATAATAGGGGTAGAAGAAGGAGAAGAATTCCAGCTCAAAGGTACAGGAAATATATTCAACAAAATTATAGAAGAAAACTTTCCCAACCTAAAGAAGGACATTCCTATGAAGGTACAAGAAGCATACAGAACACTGAATAGACGGAATCAAAAAAAATCCCCTCACCATATAATAATCAAAACACAAAACATACAGAATAAAGAAAGAATATTAAGAGCTGCAAAGGAAAAAGGTCAAGTAACATATAAAGGCAAACCTATCAGAATTACACTTGACTTCTCTATGGAAACCATGAAAGCCAGAAGGTCGTGATATATGTGCTGCAGACACTAAGAGACCATGGATGGAAACCAAGACTACTATACCCAGCAAAGCTTTCTTTCACCATCGATGGAGAAAACAAGATATTCCAGGATAAAAACAAATTTAAGCAATACATAGCCACAAACCCAGCCTTACAGAAAGAACTAGAAGGAAAACCACAATGAAAGGAAGCAAACAACACCCATAATAACACAGACATCTAACAACCCTACAACAGCACAACTCATAGAAGGGAAACACGCAAACTCTACCACCCAAAAAAAGAAAAATAATAACCAGAGTTAACAACCACTGGTCATTAATATCACTTAATATCAATGGACTCAATTCACCTATAAAAAGGCACAGGTTAAGAGAATGGATACAAAAACAGGATCAAATATTCTGTTGTTTACAAGAAACACCTCAACCTAAAACAGAGACATTATCTCTGAGTAAAGAGTTGGGAAAAAGGTTTTTCAATCAAACGGCCCTAAGGCAACAAGCAGGTGTGGCTATACTAATAATGAACAAAATCGACTTAAAACTAAAATCAATCAGAAGAGATGGAGATGGACACTTTATACTCTTAACAGGAATAATCCATCAGGATGAAGTCTCAATCTTGAATATATATGCCCCTAATATAAAAGCACCCACATATGTAAAAGAAACACTACTAGAACTTAACACACACATCAAATGCCACACACTAAATGTAGGAGATTTCAACACTCCTCTCTCTCCAATGGACAGGTCAACCAGACAGAAACTTAACAGAGAAATACAAGAACTAACAGATGTAATGAATCAAATGGACTTAATACACATCTATAGAACATATCACCCAAACAGGAAAGAATATACCTTATTCTCAGCATCTCATGGAAACTTCTCGAAAATTGATCACATACTCGATAACAAAGCAAACATCCACAGATACAAAATAGTTGGAGTAACCACCTGTGTCTTATCGGATCACCAAGGAGTAAAGTTAGAATTTAACAACAATTCCACCCCCCAGAAAGCCTACAAACTCATGGAAACTGAACAGTCAACTACTGAACCACTCCTGGGTCAAGGAAGAAATAAAGAAAGAAATTAAAGTCTTCCTTGAATTCAATGAAAATAAAGACACAACATACCCCAACCTATGGGACACTATGAAAGCAGTGCTAAGAGGAAAGTTCATAGCACTAAGTGCCCACATAAAGAAAATGGAGAAAGCACACATTAGTGACTTATCAGTACACCTGAAAGCTCTAGAAAAAAAAGAAGCAGATTCACCCAGGAGAAGTAGAAGACTGGAAATAATCAAACTGAGGGCTAAAATCAACAAAATAGAGACACAGAAAACAATCCAAAGAATCAATGAAACAAAGAGCCAGTTCCTTGAGAAAATCAACAAGATCGACAAATCCCTATCCAAATTAATCAAAAGGCAGAGAGAGAACACTCAAATTAACAAGATCAGAAATGAAAAGGGGGACATAACTACAGACATTGAGGAAATTCAGAGAATCATTAGGTCTTACTACAAAAGCCTGTATGCCACAAAATTGGAAAATGTAAAAGAAATGGACAGTTTTTAAGATAAATACCATATACCAAAATTAAATCAACACCACGTGAACAATTTAAATAGACCTATAAGTCATGAGGAAATAGAAGCTGTCATCAAAAACCTCCCAACTAAAAAAAGCCCAGGACCAGATGGTTTTAATGCAGAATTCTACCAGAACTTCCAAGAAGAGCTAATATGTATACTCCTTAATGTGTTTCACATAATAGAAACAGAATGGTCATTGCCAAACACTTTTTATGAACCTACAGTTACCCTGATACCAAAACCACACAAAGATGGAACCAAGAAAGAGAATTACAGACCAGTCTCACTCATGAACATCGATGCAAAAATTCTCAATAAAATACTGGCAAACCAAACCCAAGAACACATCAAAAAAATCATCCATTATGATCAAGTAGGCTTCATCCCAGAGATGCAGGGCTGGTTCAACATACGAAAATCTATCAATATAATCCATCATATAAATAAACTGAAAGAAAAAACCATATGATCATTTCATTAGATGCTGAAAAAGCATTTGACAAAATTCAACATCCCTTTATGATAAAGGTCTTGGAGAGATTAGGGATACAAGGATCATATCTAAATATAATAAAAGCAATATACAGCAAGACGACAGCTAAAGTCAAATTAAATGGAAAGAAACTCAAAGCAATTCCACTAAAATCAGGAACAAGACAAGGCTGTCCACTCTCTCCATATCTGTTCAATATAGTGCTTGAAGTTCTAGCAATAGGTATAAGACAAAATAAAGAGATCATGGGGATTCGAATTACAAAGAAAGAAGTCAAACTTTCGTTATTTGAAGATGATATGATACTATACATAAGTGACCCCAATAACTCTACCAAAGAACTTGTACAGCTGATAAATACCTTCAGTGATGTGTCAGGATACAAGATCAACTCAAAAAAATCAGTAGCCCTCCTATACACAAAGGATAAAGAAACAGAGAAGGAAATCAGAGAAACATCACATTTCACGATAGCCACAAATAGCATAAAGTATCTTGGTGTAACACTAACCAAGGAAATAAAAGATCTATTTGACAAGAACTTTAAGACCTTGAAGAAAGAAATTGAAGAAGATACCAGAAAATGGAAGGATCTCCCATGCTCCTGGATTGTAGGATCAATATAGTCAAAATGGCATACCAAAGGCAATATATAGATTCAATGCAATCCCCATCAAAATCCCAACAAAATTCTTCACAGACTTTGAGAGAACAATAACTAACTTTATATGGAAAAACAAAAAGCCCAGAATAACCAAAACAATCCTATACAATAAAGGAACTTCCGGAGGCATTACCATCCCTGACTTCAAACTCTATTTCAGAGCTACAGTAATAAAAACAGCTTGGTATTGGCATAAAAACAGAGACGTTGACCAAGGGAATCGAATCGAAGACCCAGATATTAATCCACAAACCTATCAACACCTCATATTTGACAAAGAAGCTAAAATTATACAATGGAAGAATGAAAGCATCTTTAACAAATGGTGCTGGCATAACTGGATGTCAACCTGCAGGAGAATGAAAATAGACCCTTATCTATCACCATGCACATAACTCAAGTCCAAATGGATTAAGGACCTCAATATAAATCTGTCTACACTGAACCTGATGGAAGAGAAGGTGGGAAGTAGCCTGCAATACATGCGCACAGGAGACCACTTCCTATGTAAAACCCCAGTGGCACAGACAATAAGAGCAACAATGAATAAATGGGACCTCCTGAAACTGAGAAGCTTCTGTAAAGCAAAGGACACAGTCATTAAGACAAAAAGGCAGCCTATGGAATGGGAGAATATCTTCACTAACCCCACATCAGACAAAGGACTGATCTCCAACATATACAAAGAACTCAAGAAACTAGACACTAAAATTCTAAATTACCCAATTAAAAATTGGGGTTATGATCTGAACAGAGAATTCTCAACAGAAGAAGTTCAAATGGCCAAAAGATATTTAAGGTCATGTTCAACTTCCTTAGCCATCAGGGAAATGCAAACCAAAACAACTCTGAGATACCATCTTACACCTGTCAGAATGGCTAAAATCAAAAACACCAATGATAGTCTATGCTGGAGAGGATGTGGAGTAAGGGGAACACTCATCCATTGCTGGTGGGAATGCAAACTTGTGCAACCACTTTGGAAATCAGTGTGGTGGTTTCTCAAGAAATTGGGAATCTACTCACCTCAGGATCCAGCAATACCACTTTGGGGAATATACCCAAGAGATGCCCAATCACACTACAAAAGCATTTGTGCAACTATGTTCATAGCAGCATTATTTGTAATAGCCAGAACCTGGAAACAACCTGGGTGCCCCTCAATGGAAGAATGGATAAAGAAAGTGTGGAATATATACACATTAGAATACTACTCAGCAGTAAAAAAACAATGCCATCTTGAATTTTGCATGCAAATGGATGGAAATAGAAAACACTATACTTAGTGAGATAACCCAAACCCACAAAGATGATTATGGTATGTACTCACTCATTATTGGACCCTAGCCATAAACAAAGGACATTAAGCTTATAGCTCACAAGCCTAGAGAAGCCAAATAGCAAGGTGAACCCAAACAAAAACATATATATATCCTCCAGGAAATTGGAAGCAAACAAGGTAGCCGGGCAAATGTTGGAAGCACGGGAATGGGGATGGGGTGGAGGTAGGGGTGGGGGTGGGGGTGGGCGAAATG